>CAIGRP010111782.1:0-14949 GCA_903798385.1 Fraxinus cuspidata
TTTCCATGAAGCTACTCATAGACAAATTAGGATCCGATTGAACTTACGTGGTACTTCTTGGCCAGGAAACCTGCATGGACCTTACTGTTTTGCTAGACCAATGTGCAGCTATGTTCATCTATAAACGTGTTGATTCTTAAATTGTCACCCAGCTGTTTGTAGGCATATAATTGACAGGGACAATTCTCTTGACATCTTACTCTTATCCTAAGTGGTTCGTTTTCTTCACATATCTCATTTCTCTTGCATTGTTCACGGAGTACTGCACAACAGCTAATCTCAAAGTTTTTGTATTCTCAAACTTCATACCTGTAGAGCACATGAGAACCTTTTAAACAAATTATTATGAAATGCATAACATGTACTAAACCTATTAAGAATAAATAGAAGAGTGCCCAAAGATATTACAGAATTTTGTTGACAGTCCCCAAAACCTATTAAAAATAAGCAAAGATGCCCCGAACCTATTACAAAGCTTTTTTCATAGGCCCCCAAAATTTAATACATTGTGCAGTACACTTACCAATCTTGAATTTGGGGTATTCCATATCAGTTACAGGGTTGAACCAAACTTCATTTCTTTTGTTAAATGTGGCACCTGCTTCATCACCACTTGAAATGCTTCTTAGGTCATCTAAGTCTCCGTAGTGTGTACAACTGTTCTTTGCATTTTCATTCTGCTCATAAGGTTGGTCAATGTCCCCCACCCCTAAATCTAATCCCTCACTCAATCTGAATAACATGTCTTCATCTTGGTTATCCGTTTCCATATCCTCATGTTCGTATTCATAATCTGAAAAATTTTCTAGACCAATCTCATTATCCTCCTCCACTTCTGACTCACCGCCAGGAGACCCAATACCAATAGTCTGAGCATTAATGTCTTCTACAACAGAAGGTTCAACATGTACATTAGAAAGCCCAACATTTTCAGTATCTTTTACCCATGTACCACAATCAAATATAGATGGTTCATCAACTATAGGTTGCTCAAACTATATATTTCCAGGATCTTCCACTCATGTTGCACCTTCAAATCTGGATGATTCATCGAAGGTTGCACTCTCAAGTGTTGATGGTTCAGCAAAACCAGCCATTTCATTGTCAACCGTTGGTTGCTCAAACTATATATCTTGAGCATCTTCTACTACATTTTCAACGGAACATGGTAGATCAGAGGTTGACTTCTCACATGTTCATTCCACAGGTTGATTATTTGCACTTACCTCTGTATTAACTACATCCACATTTGTGAAATTCACCAAGTCCACTGTTATCCACGCCGTCGTATTTGTGCAAATGATCCTCTTCAATTTCATCAACCACATAAACATCATCACCATCTACTGTGTCATCAAAAACCTCAACCACAAATAAAGGTTTCTATCCGACCTCCATATCTTCATTGTTGACATTAACACTCTCCAAAATCTTACAAGTTTCCATATTAGTCACTACAACTCCAGTTAGTATATTCTCATCCCATAGTAATTCCAATACTTTTGTCGGTCTCGGCAAACAATACATATCCGCAACTCTTGTAGGACCAAGACATTTCACAACATTCAGGAAGTCTACATCAGTAACTAACCAAAATGACCCTTTTCCTAATCTTTTCTTTTCAAGCCTATATACACATATCTCATTGGCTCATCGTAACCCAGTATCTTCATTGCATTGTCTAACAGAAATCGATTGAAGAAATCAAGGTCCACATAATCAAGATAACTGATCTTACCGTGTTCATACACGTAATTTCGCATTTTGCAAAAAAGAATCTGATCATGATTCAGCCAGATCGTGAAATAAGTGGAGTTCTCTCCTGAAAGGAAAAAATTACACAAAGTCCAGTTGAAATAAATATGGTTATTACAATACACATCCCTACATACTCATTACAAAATTTTGTCGATACAATCCATTTCATACAATTTTTGAAAACCCTACCCATTGCATTCCCCACAAACATCGAACTCACAAAATCGAGCAATGGATTTCAGTACTTCTTTATAACGATCCCAGGATTCAAGTACATGGGTTTCTCACAAATACTACGTTTTGTACAATTTTACTCTAACTATAACGGGCAAATACAACACTTGCAAAAATGTACCATAGACCGGTTCGGTTAGTGATTCTCTCAGATGGCACGATATTCAACATCTCCGTCGTCTGGTTCTCCAGCTTCAGCCGAGTTCATTGTGGATTATTTTTCGAAAATTTTTGATCTCTTCGTAAGGGTCGTCCTATACTGTCTAATTTGAAAATGAAGATGAAGGCTAGTGGACAAAGTGTATGGACGAATTTACCCTACCATATTTTGGTAAAAAGTGGACAATCATTTTTTAGATGGTTAACTGACAGAGGTTTGGATGGAAACCATCTAAAAGGGCCTCATCTGAAACGTTTGAAAAGGTTATGGGTGACGTGACAGATACAACAAATCAAATGTTTGGGGAAAGTCTGCTAGTGTTTGAAAGGTTTGGTGATTTTGCTATAATTATCCTTAAAATTAGTTGACTATGACTTAAATTAAAACCATGATTTTGATAAAGTTCAATCTATAAAGAACAAGAATAACAAGAAATAGTGAAATAAGACTTTGATTGATCTGGAACTAATTACAATACTAGAAACAAATTGACTGCCTATTAGGAAAAGAAAACTCATAACCGGTTACTCTATACTTTCTACTTAATTGCCCGCTTATCAATGCCCTTGGTTTCCAAAATCACCTTGTCCTCAAGGTGAAAATCGGGAAAATGTCTGTTGTAGATTCCCATAAGGCTTCAGACTCAGGTAGTCCCTTCCATTCAATTAAAACCATTATCATTGGTTGTTTTTCTCCAGCTAAATGGCGTATACCCCGAACATGTTCAGTTCCATAACCCATTCCAATGTGGCATCTATGTGTGGGGAAAGCTGTTCACTGACCACTGATTCCCTAATGTCGTTTTTAGTTGTGACACATGGGATATGGGATGACTGGTGGTAGTAAAGGGTAGCTCACAATGATAGGCAACTAGTCCTACACGCTTGATTACTTTGAAAGGACCAAAGTACTCAGGTCCTAACTTTTAATTCGGTTTTTTCACTAAAGACCGTAAGCGATAAAGCCAGATTTTCACATATACCAAGCCCCCTTCAGCGAACTGAATGTCTCGAAGATGTTGGTATGCTGCCTCCGTCATTTATGCTTATGCTCAAATGTGTGTTTTTAATTCTTCCAGTATGGAATCTCTATCTCACACCTGCTACTCTATCGAGGAGATGGCTGTGGTGCATGTGCCATAACGTATCAGTGGTGGGGGGTCTCCTCCATACACTGCTTGGAAGTGGATAGTGTTTGTTGATGCATGGAAAGTAGTGTCATACCAAAACTCGGCCCACGACAACCAAGTGTACCAGTTCTTTAGTTTCGCATACGTAAAGCACCTCAGATATGTTTCCACGCATTTGTTAACTAACTTGGTTTGTCCATCTATTTGTGGGTGATAGGCCACGCTTCAGTGTAAAAAATACTTTGCAACCAAAATAATTCAGTCCAAAAATGGCTAAGAACACCTTATCTCGGTAATACAATAGAGTGTGAAAGCCGTGCAACTTTATTACTTGCTTTGACAAATAGGGCTGCAACCCCGGAAGCCGTGAAGGGATGTTTGAGGGACTATTAGTAATGAATCGAATCCTCCTGATTTAGGTAGTCCTTCGATAAAAACCATCAATATATCCTCATAAATAAGTTCAGGAATGGGCAAAGCAGGAGAAGACCATCGGGAAATAGTGCTAGGCTCTTATTCTGCTGACATACTGGGTATTCTTCCACAAATAGATTAGCATCTGTCTTCATCGCTCGCCAATTCAGATCACTTGTCAGTTGTTTGTATGTTCGAAGAAATCCTGAATGTCTACCTACGAAACTGCTGTAGAACTCTTTAAGCAAGGTAGGGATTAAAGAAGAACTTGGGATTACCAGGCGTCCCTTGTACAATAATCTGTCTCATCCAAGCGAATAGCGTAGATGTGAATCTGGGTCTTTTTGCAGTTCTTCCCTAATTATTGCAAGCACCGGGTCTGCTCCTATTTGCTCCAATATCTGTTGCATATCCAGAATTACTGGAAAAGTGAGAGCCGATAGTTCAATTGAGGGCACGATATGGGTTAAGGCATTAGCAAGTCCATTTTTCTGTCCCTGGCCGATATTGTATCTCAAACTAGTATCCCATTAATTTAGTAACCTAGCGTTAAATTCCCCAGGTAGTACTCACTATTCCAGTAGGTATTTAAGCTGCGATGATAGGTAATGTCTCCATTTCTGTATAGCCAGTACCATGGCCATCAACTTTCGCTCATAGATCGACTTCAGCTGAGATTTTGCATATAGCACTTCGACTGTAGTAGGTAATTAGCTGCTACTTTTGCATCAATACCACCCATAGTCCATACCCAGATGCATCTGACTCAATAATAAATGTCTTTGTAAAGTAGGGCAGTTCCAGGTATTGTTGTCATTGCCTTTTTTAGTTGCTTAAAAGCTTCATCCGCTTCATGATTCCACCCATCTTTTTTTAAGTTATTGGGTAAGCAGCCAGGCAATCGTTCCATACCCAGACACAAACCGCCGATAGTATCCTGTCAATCCTAGAAACCCTTGAAGTTCCTTACGGTTCTTGGGTATCGGCCAATTTACCATTGCTGCTATTTTGCTAGGATCGGTTGCAACTCCAGCTGCTGAAACTAGATACCCCAGGTTCTCAATTTGGGTTTGGGAAAATAGACACTTCTTAACATTATCATATAATTGATGTACGCTTAAGGCCTGAAACACCAACTCCAATTGTTGAGCGTGCGAGTTCACATCCTTGCTATAAACTAAGATGTCGTTGAAGAATACCAAGACAAACTTGCGTAAATAATTCTTGAATATTTGATTCAATAGGAAATGTAGAGTTTCAAGCGCATTGGTGAGACTGAACAGCATGACTAGAAACTCATAGTGCACACCATGTGTTCTGAACAGGGTTTTATGTACATCTTCATTTCGCACCCTGATTTGATGATATCTAGACATCAAGTCTAATTTTGAGAATATTGTTGCCCCATGCAGTTCATCCAGCAACTCGTCTATAACCAGACGGGGGAATTTATCAGGAATATTCCCCTTGTTAAGGCCTCGATAATCAATGCAGAAATGCCATTTCCCATCCTTCTTTTTGACAAGTAGCACCGGACTGGAAAATGGGCTCACGCTAGATTGAATAATACCCACAACTAGTATTTCTTTAACCAACCTCTCTATCTCATTTTTCTGACTATGTGGGTATCGAGAAAGCCTAACTGGCTATACGCCTCCTTCAGCTTGATGGAATGGTAAGTGTCTCTCTTCGGGGGTAGCTTTTCTGGCTCACAAAATAATTGTTGAAATTTCTACAGCAACCCTTTTATAAAATCAGCCGGCTCATCCATCATCATTTCCATTTCCACGGTCATGTGCTCCAACCATGTCCCCGTCCTTCGCGTTGTAAGGCCCTTAACCATGGCTTTTAAAGATATTCCAATTTTATTAGTCTAGGATCCTCCTTCAAACTATCTCTGACTCTCCCATTGAAAACACATGGTGAGGAGTTTCCAATTGAACTCCGTGCTTCTAAACTGCACAGCCACTGTATCCTTAAGACTACATCTGAGCTGCGCAATTCCATAGGCAGAAAATCCTCAACTATGGTCGGTCGCTGCATCTCTAGTACCACTCCCCTGTAAATTCTCCTTTCTTTCACTGATTCCCCAAAGCCCATGATAGGCCCATAATTCGTGGGGACGGTTGTTGGCAGTCCCAACTTCTGGACTAACCCAGATGATATAAAATTGTGAGTGGCCCCACAGTCAATCAAAATAGTTACCTCTTGCTGCCCCCATTGACCCCTTGATTTTCATGGTCACGAGTGTTGTCAAACCCACCACCGAATTCAAAGAGAGCTCCACCTTTTTCGCCATTTCTATTGGCGATTCCTCCATTGGACAATTGAGATTTGTCTCGTCATCCCCATCATTGTTTGTACAAACAGCACCGTTAATTCGTGGTTACGGCATTGGTGACCCACGGTGTACTTCTCGTCACACTGGAAACATGGCCCTTTTCCCTCCTCATTTGCCACTCTACGTCAGTCATTCGTTTCATGGTAAATTCCCGACGGGGTGTTGCGAGCTTCTCTCCCACCATTACTATTTGCATAGGAAAGGTCTCAGACCGTCTCCTAGGGGTGTCAAAGAGTCGAGTCGAGTCACGATTCGAAACTCGAAGCTCAGATTCGACTCGAGTAAAGATGGTTCAAGCTTTTTTTTGCTCGAATGGATCCGAACTTTTGATTGGCCAAAACATTTAGGTTCGACCCGAGCTTTCGGTCGGGCCTTTACGAGCCCAGCTGGCTTGATTTTTTTTCTTTTTCTCTGTTTTTTTTTTTCCAATATTCACAGCTGACTGGCAACTCAGCCAACTAGCCTGCTCAACTTATCCACATTTGGTATTTTTTCTTTTTCTTTATTTTTTTTCTAATAAATGCAAATTTATCAATAAAATTTCATATTTATAAATTCATAAATGTTAACAAGAGCATGTTAAATATAAATATTTGCTTTTCACGATTCAAGTAAAATTCAAATAAAATATAATATACATTACTTCATTAAAGCTTTATAAACAAAAATAATCACGGAGTCTTTGAATTGTTCAAGAGAACGGCAAAAATTAATACTAGTTGGCCAACTGACAGAGTGACACCAAGAAGACAACAAGACTCCTTGTGGTTGATAGTGTGTCAACTCTATCTACACAAATCGTTGTTATAGAAAACAAGATTATGGATACTATAGCATGTACTCAATTAGTCCATGCACTTTAGACACATAATCCAATATGTGATGGTTGTAGACAAATCACCTAATTGCAAATTGTCCATTGCTCACCGACTTTGTAACACCGCTTGAGCATGCTAGTTGGTTGAGTTGGCTCAGCTCGTCACAATATGTTGGCTCGGGCTCGGGCTCGGGCTCGAGCTAATACCCCGAAATGGGGATCGGCTCGAGCTTAGGTTCGGTTCCACCGAGCCACGAGCCAGCCCAGCTAGGACTTTTCCCAGGCCGAACCACAAGTCGCCCGAGCCGACGAACCACATTGACATTCATACCTTCTTCCTTCAATTCTGTTTGGGGCAAGAGGGTTTTTAATTGAATTCTGGGTCGGATTCTCCTTGATAATATTATGGTGGTCCTCTATTCGTTGTGCCACCTATATAAGTTGGCATAAGCCTTTTGGGCCTAGCACTCTAACTTCAGCCCTTATGTTTGTCTTTAGCCTATTGACGAAGGTAGCCTCCAATACCTCTTCTATCAACTCTGGTACCAGCGCAGCATGTGCTTCGAAATTGCGAATGAATTCTGCTATAGTACAATCCTGTTTTACCACCAGAAACTTCTCGCACAGGCTGCCTTCATGGGTTAGTCCAAATTGCAGTAACAGTTGCTGCTTGAATTGCTTCCAGTTGTGGAATGGTTTCCTCGCCTATGTCTATCGTAGCCAAGACAAGGCACCCCCATCTAGACTCTCGCAAATCGTCCCCATCATCACCCTTTCTGACAACCATTAACCTAGAAATACTGTCCAGCCCGGAAAGCCACTAATCTGGATTTTCTCTGCAGAAAATTGACGTCTCCAACTTCCTCACTCATCGCCAGTTGATCACATATTTGTCATGTTCAGTTCCCACTGGGTTGGTGCGTTGGTGCGTTGGTACGTGGATGAAAACGTGCATAACTTTCAAGATTAGGAAGATATATGAAAAAACGAGTAGCGTGGATGAAAACATGCATAACTTTCAAATCGGGTGTCGAAATTCCGTCCATGAGTACAATCCGAAAACGGCACGAAATTCTGCACAAGCAAAAAGATGTTTCAAAATTAAAGATAAACGACCACTATGCGACCACATAGACCAATCTGGACGTGAATTTTTCCAAATTTTGCGTAATCTTCTATTATGTAAAAATTTTATTCTTTGTATCTTTTGTAATCTTTTAGACTTTATTTTCATTTAGACTAGGATTTAGATAAGTTCCATATAAATAGGACATATTATTTCATTGAAAAGAATACATTATTGAGAATTATTTTGTGAGAAAATTTGCTTTCAATTCATTGTACGTTGTTGGACAATTTGTGAACTTATCAAGAATCATTCTTGTGACATTCAAATCAACCAGGTGAGATTCTCAAATATTCAATCAAAAGAATCAACATTCGTTTACATTTTGTTGGTTATTTTGATTGATTCGTTATTTTCGAATCAAATCCAAAACTTTGATTATTCTAGCTATTTTGGGTTCGATTTCAATCTAATCGTAGGTTTCGTAATTCTTCGCAACGTGGGTTCACATCAATTGGTATCAGAGTTTAGGCTCCAAAATCAAGGTTATATCTTTTCCTTTTTTTCGTTTGAGTCTTTATTTCCTATTTCTAGCGTTCTACGTGTTCTTTTTTTTTTAGTCTTTGATCCTTAATCTTCGGGTAGAAAATCCAAAAGTTATTTTTGTATTCATTTTGTGTCCAAATCAATGTATGTTTTCTTCACTGGTGTTATAGTTGAATTCCGAGTAAAAAAATCGAAAAAAAAAATTTTGAAAATTCAGAAAATTTCGTAAAAAGTCAAATTAAAAGATATATATATATATATTATTATTATTTATCTTGAAAATTGCCGGCCAATTACGTCTTCTATTGTATAAAATTCAAGAATCACATTCTTGAATTCAAATTACATTTCCTTCATCCAATTCAATTCATTTTCTTTCTTAAGTCTTCAAAATTTCCAACTTCTCACTCAAAACCCGATAGCAACACAACTTATTGAAATACATTTACTTTCAATATTTTAATAACTTGAACATCTTTTAGAGTTTTATAATTAGTTATGTTTATATGTTCTCCAATAGTATACGTCTGCTAAATGAGACCATCTTTCTTATTTGCTCCATTTTATGTTAGAGATTTTTGTTTTAGAATTGAATGTCATCATGCTTCAGTACCATGTCATTATCAAAAATAAAGTAAACCAATTTTTCTCCCAAAATGTCAATTCGAGTTGGAACATTTAAAATTGGTGTGCAAGATATTATTAATCTCTTTGATCAATAAATGTATTTAAATGAATTATTTTTCAAATTTCTGGCTTGAGTTGTCTTTTGCAAAGACATCGATAATTTAATATGTAAAATATATATTATTTTCAATTTCTTAATTTTCCCCCTAATGCCGAAAATATTTTCCAATCAAATTGACAATCAGCGAATTGTTAGGGCTTAAGATAATTTTATGAGTTCCAATTGAACATGTACTCATAGCATTTATAATGTCCATCTCAATGCACTGTGATGGAATTATTTTACATATATTGTACTATAAAAAATTATTAGATGAAAATATTAGGCTCTAGCCACAAGCCAAATATAGCAAGAAGAACCTTGATGTTAGCATAATACTATAAATTTTGCTATAAGTGAAATAGCATTCCCTAATCACATATGGATAGCACTTTTGTTCTCAATACTAATGATTTAGAAATTAATTTGAGACGTTGAACAAAAAATAGTATTAAATCATTTATTGTCATCTCAATGAACTTTTATTAAAAGGGTGAAATTTAGGCTCATTAACAAGACACATCTATCTTAATTGTATATTCTGAAAATTATGCTCATAGTTTAAATTTAAGCAAGAAAACTTGCAAACTTCAGGTTGCTATGATACCATACAATTATCTAGTAGATGTCACTATTACAAATAATATCTAGGTGATCAGATGAAGGGTGATGGGGCCCCAATATTACCTTAACTAATTCTCAAGATTATAGAGTTTTAGTCTCAATTTTAGCATGTGATGATCAATTATTAATTTTGATAAAGAGAACAAACATCATTTGTGGATTTATTGTGTGAAGAATCTTCTAGTTCTTTACTAAATGTATATTTGAATTCTCAATAATATTTCACTTCATTGTGGAGCCATGATGGTGTGACCAATCATGTTAAATAATAAAATCAAATTGAACTTCTAGTTCAATATAGAATGTGCTTCGATTATTCTAATATTAGTATATTGTGTTAATGCTGACACACATTATATAAACTTCATAAGTTTTTTGTTTTTGTGTTTTTTTTTTCTAGTGGAAAACAAATTACTAGAAATAGTAAAATTATCTCCCCATATCACTTAAGACTGGTTTTTCTAGAGACTAATTAGATTTGCAAAATTTGATATTAAATTAATGTTAGGTTCAATCACTTATCTCATATCTCCTTCAGAAAGTCGTGATAAGCTCAACAGGATGATTGGGATACAATTGGGTTCAAATAATTGAATGAGTGAATATACGTGGTCTATTGTCACTTTATCATAATTTGTAGAAATTCAGAGTAGAGAATTATTTTTCTTATCTCACTACTGTATGGAAGATTACACTTGAATGTAAAATAATTCCTAGCAACTAGAAATAATCAGTTTCCTATGTTATAGTAAATTTAAAAACAAGAATATCGAGACTAATTCAAACCCCTAACTTACAGCTAAAACTATTTACATGGAAAACAATATTCGAATAATTAAATGATTCAAACTGAGAAATAGATATTTATCATTCCCAAATTGCTTGAAAAGTCATCAAATAGCTATCCCGATATGGCCTTAGTTAGCAAGTCAGTTATCTGCATTCTTGTAAGAACATCTATCATGTTGATTACTCCTTGATCAATTTTCTCCTCAAGTGCCAATCAATCTCCACATGTTTGGTTCGGTCATGGTGCACCAGACTGTGTGTTGTGATAGGTCCAATTTTGTAATTAGCAAAATTAACATTTTTTCAAATTTGTAATTGACAATTTCCTTAATCAAACTCATGTATTAAGAGTTTATTGAATTGTAATCAAAGTCAAAATAGAAGTTATTGAGTCTTAATTAAAGTCAAAAGAGTTAGAATTAATAGTATAGGTCTTGAAGGAGTCCAAGAAAATCACATATGATCATTGGAATGCAATTCGAAGTCAAAGAAGTACAAAAGTGTTGTACAAATCATGCTCCAAAATTTCATCCACAAGTTTCGACGCATTTTTCATGTAGAAAACATTGGAATTTGGACAGGGACATCTCTTGAAGAATTGTATCTCCTTGAGTTATCTTTTTAACTCACTTTGAATCATCTCAATCCAATATTAAGAGAGAAAGTTATGATAAAAATGCTAACGACTACTAAGCTACTGCTCGCCAGAAGCTAGAGCAACGTGGTTATCCGAGAAACAGTAAATTTTGATTTTCAAGCTGATTTTGAGTTCCTTTTCATCCCAAACACTACATATAATAAATATACACCCTGTGAGACCTCCAAAGTGTGGTTGAACAATATTTTGATTATAAAGATCATTCTTTAAAGATCTAAATATCTTTTCATTAATGTCTTGATTCAACCACAATATTATTTGTTCATTAATCAACCCATATATTGATCGAATTAGTAGAGCCTTGTTGCAAGTCAAAAGTTTGCTCTTTGAAAGCCAAAACATATTCCAATATTTCTTGCACTAGACTACACAGAAAGATCATTGATCAATACCAAACCACCTTCGCCAATTAGTCTTCAGAGTTGCTGGAGCTTTGGGAAGAGGTGGTTGGAGTTTCGGCGTTGAAGAAGGGGGTTCCTTTTTGGAGATCCACAAGAGATAAAAAATACCAAGGGTCGAGAGCTGGTATGAGGAGCAAACAATCTAGGAGGGCCAAGGTGCTTATAGAAAGGTAAGAGGGGATAAAGGGTTAGTCGGGCTTGGATCATATTGTAAGTCTCATCACTTATAATCGATTGTTGACTGGCAAAGTGGCCAGATTTTTCTCTGAGATCTTATCAGTGTTATTTACTGGTTTCTATTTTCAAATTGTAGTATTCAAACTTAAGAGAAATTTGACTTGTTTGACCAATCATCTAGATACAATTAAAAAGTGATTTATTGCTTTTAATTATGTAATTTTTCACATTAAAGTCGAAATATTCGGAAAATAATTTGAACTTTCCCTATGCCAAAAGCTGCTTGATATCACAAAACATCCTAATATTATGTTCAGTTGCCATCCTTAGTTCATCCAGAATTCTTTTAAGCCATAAAGCCTCACATACACCTAAGCTACTAATCTATATTCGGCCTTAGCACTGCTCCATGCCACCACGAATTGTTTTTTACTTCTCATGTCACCAAATTACCTCATAGATAGGTACAATACCCAGAAGTTGATCGTCTATCGATAATTGAACCTACCCAATCTGCATATGTGTATACCTCAATACTCTTGTTAAAGTATTTCCCAAAAATAGACCTTTCCCAAGATCCAATTTTAGATATCTCAATATTCAATAAACAACAAGTTATTCCTCCGAAGTGTTATGCATAAATTGGCTCACAACACTTACTGGAAAAGAGATATCAGGCCGAGTATGAGAGAGGTGGATAAACTTACCTACTAACCTTTGGAACTGCCCTTATTAAACTGTGGACTATCTTTCGAATTACCAAGTTTCACATTTGGTTCCATTGGTATAGTAGCCGGCTACAACCAAGCATTCCTGTTTCTTGAAGAAGATCTAAACATACTTTTGTTGGGAAATTGAAACTCCATCCTTAGTGCTTGCTATCTCCATTCCCGATAAATATTTGAGATTCCCCAAATTCTTAGTCTCAAATTCCTTTGATAGAAAAGTCTTCAAATTCTTCATCTCCACTAGATTATTTCCTGTAAGAACTATGTCATCAACATATACTATTAAGATTGGGAGTTTACCATTTGGTGAGAACTTGAAGAACAAAGTGTGATCGGACTGCCTTGAGTATACTCGAACCTCTTCATAGCACATGTAAACTTTTCAAACCAGGCACGTGGAGAATGTTTCAATCTGTAGAGTAACTTGTGGAGTCTGTACACTTTATTTTTGTTGTAGTGATTTTCAAAATCTAGGGAAATTGTCATGTATACTTATTCCGTAAGATCCCCATTCAAGAATGCATTCTTCACATCTAGTTGTTGGAGAGGCCACTCATTGTTCACAGCAAGTGAAATAAGGACTCTAATGGTATTGAGCTTTGCTTCTGGGTCAAAAATTTCTTGGTAATCCACTCCATAGGTTTGAGTAAAACCCTTAGCAACTAATCGGGCTTTAAACCTATCAATACTACCATCTGCCAAGTATTTCACATTAAATATCCACTTGCATCCTACTGTGGATTTTCCAGGAGGTAGTTCAGTCAAGTCCCATGTGCCATTTTTTTAGAGCCTTTATTTCCTCATGTACAGCTGCTTTCCATCTATGTTTTAGTGCTTCATAAATATTGGCTGGTATCGAGGTTCTGTCAAGTTGAGTTGAATAAGACTTGAACTGTGGCGAAATCTTTCCATAGAAACAAACTTGCAGTTAGGATGTTGTGTGCAAGTTCGCTTACCCTTCCGTAATGCAATTGGCTAATCTTGATCATTAAGAAATTCGCTAGTGGCAGGTTCCATCAAAGTGTTACTGGAATTTCAGGAGGAGCTAGTTTCGGATCAGACTCATGGCCATGATCAGGTGCTCTTTTGGGCTCTATATTAGTAGTTGTGGTGTGATGAGAGTAAACACAGAGCTCTTTTCCAGGTGCAATAGTATGAAGTTCTTTTTCAGGAGCATTCGACACACTTTCAGTAGACACAGAGGACAATGACTTTGACTCAACAGATCTAGGAACAGTTTTCCAAAACTGGGCTTGACTCTGACTTATATTCTCCCCGACACGATGAGTTATGGAATAATATGGCAGATGTTCAAAAAACTTGACATTCATAGAAGTGTAGATTTTTCTAGTAATAGGTGAATAACATTTATATCCTTTTTGTGACAGACACTTTGTGGCACGAGGTTCAAGTTTACTTTGACCTTGATGATTGACATGGACAAAAGCACTACATTCGAACACCTTTGGTGGAATGGAATTGATAATTCTGAGATTTGGATAGAATTTTTTTAAAACAGTAATTGGAGGCTGAAATTTAAGGAACTTTGGAAGGTAATCTGTTTATAAGATATGCGGTAGTAAGTATAGCTTTTTCCCCAGAAAAATTTTGTTACATTTGATTTGAATAATAATGATCTAGTAACCTCTAAAAGATGTCCGTTGTTTTGTTCTACTAACCCATTTTGTTGCCTATCACGACAAGAACTTTGGTGAATTATGCCATTTTCCCCAAGATAGAATTAAAGTATTATATGCCATTATCAGACCGTAGGATTTGGATTTGTGCTTGAAATTAAGTTTTAATCATGTGATGAAAGTTTTTAAATATTTCTTTGGCTTCGGATTTGTCTTTCATTAGGTAAACCCAACTGATTCTTCTGTGATCTGAACCATTTAGCAACATTGATATTGCAGGTCCTAGAAGATCCCTAGAGATCCCTATGAATTAGGGTAAAAGGGCTCGAGGTTTTATAAACTTACAGAGAGTAAGTAACACGACTTTGTTTTGCATATTGGCAGATTTCACAGTGAAAAGACTCTGAACTTTTATTCTTGAACAATGAAGGAAACAAAGATTTTAAATACGAGAAGCTTGAATGGCTTAACCTAAAGTGACATTTCATTATTTCATGACAACTAGAACTACAACAGAATCAAGATCACTACTAGCATTTTGAGCTTGTCCACTTGCCACTTTATATCCAATGATATAGAGTCCATCATGTGAGGAAATATGACTCAAATTTCACCAAATAACCGGGCTCAGTATAGATTCAACACCACTGTGATCCAAAATCATCCAAAACCGAATCACCTCTCAATAACTTGGTTGCTTCAAGGTTTACAGCCCATGAAGGACTTAGAAATTAGGATCTGGA
>CAIGRP010111788.1:0-21051 GCA_903798385.1 Fraxinus cuspidata
AAGAATTTCAAAGGAACTGGAAGATTTAGAAGCAGACAAGAATCCTTGGAAATAATATAAAGACATGGAATATGGATTCAGGAAATTTTGCGTGTGCTGAATAGTGGAAACCTAAGTTTTGTAATAGTCTAGGTCCTTTAATGAGTGACATTAATGGTTGCAGCTACATGTGTTATACACTTAAAATGAACCATTAACACTAATAAATAGAGGATTTTGATCACATCCATGTTAGTTGATTCTGTAGCCATTTCTGGAAAAAAAAAATCAAAATCAGTTCTTTAATGAAGGTAAATTAAACAACCTATTTGTTCTTATACGAATCTATTTTAAGTTTGTTATAAAATTAATTGAAGAATTTAATATTGTTGATTACACATTTTGATGTATACTGAAAAGAGCACATGGAATTAATTGTTGAATCAGTAAATTATTTCGAATTACAAAAAGGAAGAAACCAACGAACCGAGTGTAAATACAGTGCCCTTAAAATAGATCCCCTCCCTCACCGTAAGTGCTTGAGGATCCTACGAGCCTTTGCCTTCTAGGATACAATGGAGAACCCTGCAAAAATTGAGCACCGAATTACTACACTCAAGAACTGAATCTATATTTGAACAAAACATCAATAATTTGACAGAAACTTGAAGATTTAGAAAGTAGAAAAGAACTGCTGAAAATAATATGATGATAAGGAATATGGACTCTGAGAATTTTGTGTTGAATGGTGGAAAATTAAGTTTTATAATAGTCTAATGGCCCATTATTGAGTGACATGAATGGCTATAGTTACAGGTGTTATAACACGAACCATTAACACTAATAATCAGAGGAATTTGGGACACATTCATGCAATTTGATTCGGTAGCCATTTTTGAAATTCAAATTCAAAATCAGTTCTTTAACCTATTTGTTCTTATACGAATCTACTTTAAGTTTTGTTGTAAATAAATTGAAAAATTTAATGTTGTAGACTATAAACGGTTTGATATATACAACAAAGAACACATAAGAATTAACTGTTGAATCGGTAAACTATTTCCAAATTATAAAAAGGAAGAAACCTGCAAACCTAGGCGTGTGTTAACACAGTGCCCTTAAAACAAATTTGCTCTCTCACTGTAAGTTCTTAAGCATTTAGGGAGCGCCTGCCTTCCATGATACAACAGAGAAAGCAACAAAAATTGAGCCCTGAATTATTACATCGACCAACTGAATCTCTGTATTTTAACAGAAGATCAAGAGTTTGGCAGGCACTTGGTGATTTACAAGCTGAAAGAAACTACAGGAAATAATATAAAGCAAAGAATATGGAATTCGAGAATTCAATGTGTGTTGAGTAGTGGAAAATTAAGCTCTAATATCCCATTACTGAGTGACATTAATTGCTACGGTCAAAGGTGATATATACATTTAACACAAACCATTAACCAATCATTAATACTAATAAACAAAGAAATTTTGGTCACATCTATATTAGTTGATTCAGTTGCCATTTCTGAAAAACAAAATCAAAATTAGTTCTTTAACTAAGAAAAATTGAACAATATGTTTGTTCTTATACGAATCTATTTTAAGTTTGTTATAAAATTAATTGAAGAATATAATATTGTAGATTATATAGTCCAATGTATACTTAAAAGAACATATGAAAATTAACAAATAAATCATTAAATTGTTTCGAATTACAAAAGGGAAGAAACTAGCAAATCGAGCCCTGCGACCACACTATGTCCATAAATATATTTTCTCTCTCACCATATGTGCTTGAGGATCCTGTAAGCGTTTGCCTTCTAGGATACAACGGAGAACCTTGTAGAAAATTCAGCAATGAATTAATACATCGACGAACTGAATCTGTATCTGAATAGAACATCGAGAATTTTAAAGGAACTTGTAGATTATTAATCATATAGGAACCGGAGGAAATAACATAAAGACATGGATTATGGAATTCAAGAATTTCATTGTGTTGAGTAATGGAAAACTAAGCATTATGATAGTCTAATGTCCCATTATTGAGTGACATAAACGACTGCCGTTACAGGTATTAGACTTGAACACGAACCAATAACCAACCATTCGCAACAATAACCAAAAGAGTTTGGGTCACATCCATGTTAGTTGATTCAGTAGCCATTTCTGAAAAAGTAAAATCAAAATCAATTCTTTAACAAAGATAAATTGAACAACCTAGTTGTTCTTATACGAATCTTTTTTAGGGTTGTTATAAAATTAATTGAAGAATATAATATTGCAGATTATATAGTTGTATGTTATACACTTAACATGAACCACTAACCAGCCATTAACATTATTAAATACAGGAGTTTGGGTCACATATGGTTAATTGATTCAACGACCATTTTTGAAAAACAAAAAAATCAAAATTAGTTATTTAACAAAGAAATATTGAACAACCCTTTGTTCTTATACGAATATGTTTTAAATTTGTTATAAAATTAATTAAAGAATATAATATTGCAGATTATACGGTTTGATGTATACTAAAAGAACATATGGGAATTAGCCGTTGAATCAGTAAACTATTTCGAGTAACAAAAAGGAAGAAACCTTTTAACCGAGGCCAGTGTAAACACAGTGTCCTTAAAACAAATTTGTTCTCTCACCATAAGTACTTGAGAATCATGTAAGCGTCTGCATTCCAGGATACAATGGACAAACCTGCAAAAATTGTGCACTGAATTAATAAACTAGCGAACTTAATCTGTATTAGAACAGAGCACCAAGAATTTGACATGAACTAGAAGATTTAGAAGCAGACGAGAATCTTTCTAAATATTATAAAAATATGGAATCTTGGAATTTCGCGTGTTGAATAGTGGAAAGCTAAGCTTTATAACAAACTAATGTCCCATTAATGAGTGATATGAATGGCTGCAGTTATAGGTGTTATACACTTAACAAGAATCATTAGCCAACCATTAACACTAATAAACATAGAAATTTGGGTCACATCCATATTAGTTGATTATGTAGCCATTTCTAAAAAAACAAAAATAAAAACAAAATCGAAATTAGGTCTTTTACAAATAAAAATCGAACAATGTGTTTGTTCCTAAACGAATCTGTTTAAGTTTGTTATAAAATTAATTGAAGAATATAATATTGTAGATTATACAGTTTGATGTATACTGAAAAGAAAAAATAGGAATTAACTGTTGAATTAGTAAACTATTTCAAATTACAAAAAGAAAGAAACCAGCAAACCAAGCCCTCCTATGTAAAAATGGTGTCCTTAAATTAGATTCGCTTCCTCACCGAAAGTGCTTGAGGATCCTATGAGCCTCTGTCTTCCAGGATACAACCGAGAACCCTACAAAAATTGAGCACCGAATTACTACACCGACCAATTGAATCTGAACAGAACATCAATAATTTGACAAAAACTTGAAGATTTAGAAAGTAGAAAAGAACTGTTGAAAATAATTTGATGACAAGGAATATGGAATTCGAGAATTTCGTGTGTTGAATGGTGGAAAATTAAGTTTTATAATAGTCTAATGGCCCATTATTGAGTGACATGAATGGTGCAGTTACAGTGCTATACACTTAACATGAACTACTAACCAACCATTCATAATAGTAAACAAAGGAGTTTGGGTCACATTCATGTTAGTTGATTTAGTAGTCATTCCTGAAAATCCAAATCATAATAAGTGCTTTAACAAAGATAAATTGAACAACTTGTTTGTTCTTATACGAATTTGTTTTAACCTTATTATAAAATTAATTGAAGAAATAATATTGCAGATTATATAGTTTGGTGTATATTGAAAAGAAAACACAAAAATAAAAATTCTTGTTTTGAGTTTTTTATAAAATTAATTAAAGAAAATAATATTTGTAGATTATGCAATTTAATGTAATCTAAAAAGAACATAAAGGAATTAGTTGCTGAATCAATAAACTATTTCGAATTACAAAAGGGAAGAAATCAGCAAACCGTGTCTAGTGTAAACATAGTGTCCCTAAAGCAGATGGTACTCCTTCATCTTAAGTGCTTGAGGATTCTTCGAGTTTCTGTCTCTCAGGGTACAACGATAAAACCTGCAAAAATTAAGCAATGAATACCTACACCAACGAACTAAATCTATATCTAGACCGAACACTAAGAATCTTAAAGGAACTAGAAGATTTAGAAGCAGACGGGAACTGGTGGAAATTATAGGAGGATATGAAATATGGTATCTTGGAATTTCATGAATGAGTGACAAGAATGACTGCAGTTATAGGTGTTATACACTTAAAACTAACTATTAACTCTAATAGAAAGAGGAGTTTGGGTCAGATCCATGTTAGTGATTTAGTAGTCATTTCCGAAAAATTGAACTAAAATCAGTTCTTTAATAAAGATATATTGAACATGTTTGTTCTTTTACGAATTTGTTTCAAGTTTATTATAAAATTAATTGCAGAATATAATATTGTAGATTATACAATTTGATGTATACTGAAAAGAACGTACATGAATTAATTATTGACAGTAAACTTTGAATTATAAAAGGGAAGAAACTAGCAAATCGAGGCCTATGAAAACAAAGTGTACTTCAAACTATTTCGTTCCCACATTGTAAGTACATAAGGAATCTATGAGCCTTTGTTCACAGGATACAAAAGAGAAATCAGCAAAAAATTAGTGTTGAATATCTACATCGGCAAACAAAATTTGTATTTGAAGAGAAGACCAAGAATTTTATAGGCACTGGAAGATTTAGAAGCAGATAGGAATTGCTAAAAATAATATACAGACATGGATTTGGAATCTGAGAATTTCATTTGCAACAATAGTGGAAAATTAAACTTTATTATAGTCTAATGCCCAAGAATGAATGACATGAATGGCTGTAGCTACAAGCATTGTACACTTAAAACCAACCAAAAACCAACTACTAACACTAGTAAATAGAGGAATTTAGTTCACATCCGCGTTAGTCGATTCAGTAACCATTTCTGAAAAACCAAATCAAAATCAATTTTCTTTGACAATGATAAATTGAACAACATGTTTGTTCTAATATGAATCTATTTTAAGTTTGATATAAAATTAGTTGTAGAATATAAGAATTAACTGCTTTATCATCAAATTACTTCTAATTACAAAAGAAAAGAAACCAACAAATCGAGGTCTGTGTAAACATAGTGTTCTTAAAACAGATTCCTTCACCCACAATAAGTGCTTGAGAATTCTAGGAGCATCTCTCTCTCTCTCTCACAATATAACGGAGAAACTTGCAGAAATTGAGCATTGAATTTCTACATTGGCGAACTGAATTCGTATCTGAATCGAACACGAAGAATCTGATAAGAACTGAAAGACTTAGAAGCAAATGGGAACTGCTGAAAATAATATACAGGATGGGAATAAGGAATGTGGAAATTTTGTGTGTTGAATATTGAAAAACTAAGCTTTATAATAGTCTAATGGCCCATGAATGAGGGATATGAATGGCTGATGTTACAAGTATTATATTCTTTACACTAACCATTAACAGTAATAAACTAAGAAGTTTGGGTCACATCCATATTAGTTGATTCAATAGCCATTTCTGGAAAAATCAAATCAAAATCAATTTTTTAACAAAGATAATTTGAACACCTGTTTGATATGAATCTCTTTTAAATTTGTTAAAAAAATTAATTTCAGAATATTGTTTTGTTCATCATACATTTTGAAGTATCCTAAAAACAACATACAAGAATTAACTGCGGAATAAGTATACTGTTTTGAATTACAAAAGAAGAAGAACTAGAGAACCGTGGCTTGAGTAAACACAGTGTCTTTAAAATAGATTCGTTCCCTCATCGTAAGTGGTTGAGGAATCTGTGAACTTCTATCTCGCATGATATGATAGAGAAACATGGAGAAATTGAGTACTGGATTTGTATTCGAATCGAAACCAAGAATTTGATAGGAAATGAAAGATTTAGAAGTACACAGGAATTGCTGAAAATAATATGCACACATAGAAAATAGAGTATGGGAATTTCA
This sequence comes from Fraxinus cuspidata, assembly GCA_903798385.1. Classification (NCBI taxonomy): domain Eukaryota; kingdom Viridiplantae; phylum Streptophyta; class Magnoliopsida; order Lamiales; family Oleaceae; genus Fraxinus; species Fraxinus cuspidata. The sequence continues at coordinate 6,014 of CAIGRP010111788.1, forward strand.
TTTGTATTGAATAGCGGAAAACTAAGATTTATTATATTCTAATCACCCATGAATGAGTGACATAATGGCTGCAGTTACAAGTCTTATATACCTAACACCACCATTGACCAACCATTAACACTATTAAGTAGAGGAGTTTGGGTTACGTCCATGTTAGTTGATTCAATTTCTGAGAAACCAAATCGAAATCAGTTATTTAACAAAGAAAAATTAAATAACTTCTTTGTTCTTGAACGAATTTATTTTAAGTTTTCTATAAAGTTAATTATAGTAATATTGCAGATTATACAGTTTGATGTGTACTAAAAAAGAATATCATATTACACATTATACACTTTGATGTATGTTGAGACGAACATATAGGAATTAATTGTTGGATCTAAGAACTATTTTGAATTAAAGAAGGGAAGACATCAGCAACCCAAGGCATGTGTAAACACAGTGTCATTAAAGCAGGTTCGCTCATTCACCGTAAGTTTTCAATTATTTTATGAGTGTCTATCTTCGAAGATACAATGGAGAAACTTGCAAAAATTGAGCATTGAACCTGGTGAACTGAATCTGTATCTAAATCGAGCACCAAAAATCTAATAGGAACTGGAAGACTTAAAAGCAGACATGTACTGCTGGAAACAATATGCAAAAAGGAAATATGAAATCTAGAATTTTGTGTGTTGAATAGTGAAAAAATAAGCTTTATTATAGTATAATGGTTGATGAATCAATGTCATGAATGGGTACAGTCACAGGTTTTATACACTTAACACCAACCATTAACACTAAGGAACTAAAAGATTTAGAAGTAGACAGAACTACTGGAAAAAATGTGCAGACCGGGAATATGGAATCAGAGATTCGATCTGTGTTAAATAGTGGAAAACTAATCTTTAATTATAGTCTAGTGGCCAGTGAATAAGTGACATGAATGACTGTAGCTACCAGTGTTATGCACTTAACACCAACCATCAACACTAACAAATAGAGAAGTTTGGGTCACTCCATGTCAATTGATTCAATAGTCATTTCTGAAAAACCAAATCAAAATTATTTCTTTAAAAAAAATTGTAAAACATGTTTGTCCTTATATGAATCTGTTTTAATTTTATTACAAACAGAATATAATATTGCAAAATTATACAGTTTAATGTATATTGAGAAGAACATATAGGAATTAACTATTGAGTCAGTAAACTGTTTCGAATTACAAAGGGGAAGAAATCAGCAAAATCGAGGCATGTGTAAACACGGTGTCCATAAAGAAAATTCACTCATTCACTGTAAGTGCTAGATGATTTTGCGAGGGTTTGCCTCCCATGACACAATGGAGAAACCCACATAAATTGAACACTGAATTTCTACAAAGACAAAATGAATTTGTATTGAATCGAACACTAAGAATTTGACAGGAACTGGAAGATTTAGAAGTAGAGAGGAACTGCTAAAAATAATATGTAGACAGAGAGTAATCTGGTAATTTCGTGTGTGTTGAATAGTGGAAAATTAAGCTTTATAATAGTCTAATGGCTCACGAATAAGTGACATGAATGGCTGTAGTTACTGGTGTTATACACTTAACACCAACTGTTAACACTAATAAACAGATGAGTTTCGATCACGTCCATGTTAGTTGATTCAGTAGTCATTTTTGAAAAACCAAATCAAAATCAGTTCATTAACAAGATAAATCGAACAACCTGTTTGTTCTTATAAGAATCTGTTTTAAGTTTATTATAAAATTATTTGAAGAATATATTATAGCACTACAGTTTGATGTATACTGAAAAGAACATAAAGGAATTAACTGTGTAAAATGTAAACTATTTTGAATTACAAAAGGGATGAAACCAGCAAACTGAGGACTGCGTAAACACAATGTCCTTAAAACAGCTTCGTTCACTCATCGTAAGTGCTTGGTGATTCCGCAAGCATCTATCTCCCAGAATTAAAAAAGAAAAACCTGCAAAACTTGAGCACTAACACCAACAGACTAAATTTGTATATGCACTAAACACCAACAATTTAACAGGAACTAGAAGATTTAAAATAGACAGTAACTGCTGGAAATAATGTGCAGACGGGGAATATGGAATCAGAGATTCGGTGTGTGTTAAATAATGGAAAACTAAGGATTAATTTTATCCATTGGGCCGTGAATAAGTGACATGAATGTCTGCATTTAGGGGTGTCAATGAGTCGAACCGAGCCGAGCTACGAGCCAAAACTGGAAGCTCAGGCTTGACTCGAGCAAAAATCGTTCATGTTTTTTTGCCCGAGCTAAGCAGAGCAAAGCAAAAGCTTGGCAAAAAAAATTAAGACTCGACCTGAGCGTTTGGCTAAGGCCTCTTAGTAGGCTGAACCGAGCCATATCTCTCTTTTTTTTCTTTTCTATAGCTGCCTGCACGCAGGCGACTATATATATATATATTTTTTTAATGAAACTCGGCTCGGCTCAGCTCAGCTCAGCTCGGCTCGACCGAGCCTAAATTTGTGTGGGTAGGTGTTGCCATATCTTAAAATTAATATTAATTCACTCGTCACATACCAGTACTAAGTCTAACATATTATACATATACCATCGTAATACATATTATGAATTTAGCGAGGAAAAAAATGCATGTCTTAAAGTTTAAAAGTAGGTAATTTTAAAAAAATGTAAATTATATAAAACATTTGAATAAATTCATCTTCTTACCCTTTTGCATACCTTAGAGTCGTCAGAATGTGGTTGATTGGTGGTCATTGAGTGCCAAAGATCTTGAGTTTCGATTGCCACAAAAGTTTGTTTTAGTGTTTCGAATGTGGTTGATTGGTGGTCATTCTATGCATTATTGAGTAATTTCAACAGTAACGTGTGCACATAAAGTGCAATTTTAGTGTTTTAGTCCAGCAAGGCATATCATCAATATGTATTCCTACTTTGGGGCACTTAGTTCAAATGGATAACGATCATCCCTCAAATCATGTGAGACAGACACATAGCCTATTTATAATTTAAATATTAGGAGCATAATTGACATGCAAATTAATTTAAAAATTGACACAGGTGGTAGACAAGGGAAGTTTTCAATTTCCTGGCATAATTAATGCAATGGTCTCCAACAGAGTCTTTCCTCTAATCGGGGTATAATTTCAATTAGCTAATTAATCATGTCAAATTCAGCAAACGTCGTGTTGAATTAATAACAAGCAGAATATTAATTTTATGTGAGAAGCTCGGAAAACCAACTTCATTTTATTTCATTGTCTGCAAACAAGATATTGGTAATAGGTCATAACAAATAAATTATCTAATTCCTTAAGAAGGAAAAGTGGTTCATGAATAAACCCGACTAAGATTATCTTCAATCACATTACCCCGAATTTATTTTACAATTTCAGATTTTTTTTTTAAAAGTACCATATATAAGGACAGAAGACATGGCTGGAAATATTTTATACAGTATATTAGACATTTCACTCATTTTATGAAAATACATATAGGTCTATGGAAAAATTAAACCGGGCTCTGATATCAAACTGTAACGATCCAAATATTATAATAAATTTGAATAGTTACTAAAATCTCAAAAAAAAAAAAAAATTAAAACGTAAAATCAATTTTGTGTTAAGTTTTGTATTTGTGGTTTATTCAAGGTTATAAAATTTTCAAAATCTTTAATTATTAGAAAAGACACCAGCCTTGTACGTATTTGATGAAAATTATATTTAATGCAAAATGAATTATCATCAATGTCTTCCTCAAATAAAACATAAATCATATTATGGCATAATTGAATAAATCAGACATTACTGAGCAAAAATAATTAATTGATCCAAGGGACATGAAAACCATATTTGATTTATAAATATGGACCATTACTATTTTAGTGATAATATCATGCTGCAAGTAGTTAAATAAGTCATAGCTCAAGTAAAAAAAAAATGTCAATCATTGTTAAGTCATGAACGAAAAACACGTAACCAAAAACATAGGTTCCAAAATTCTAAACAAATGAATAGATTCATATAATTTTGAAATTAAGATTTCTACTAGGAATAGAATTTGAACCACGTTATTTCAAATTTACTTTATTGAGTCCAATGAACCCTGACACCATGACGCACCTCATCGACCAACGATCCGTTCTAATTTGTGAGAGGTACGGAAAAGGATGAGTATATGACAATATTCAGTTGAATACTAAAATAATTGTGCACTCCCGAATAAAAATATTAAATTCATGCCTCAAGAAAATCATACCGTCATCATATTCATAGAAAAATCGGTAATAGCTCAATACATATCATATCATATCTTTGGTACTGCATGACCATATCATACATATCATAACATATCTTTGACATTCAGGAGTATAATACTCCATCAACATAAAAGGAAATAATTTAAACGGGATAAAACAACTCTACCTCGATATCCTACATTGATCGATAAAAGGATTGTTGGAAGAGAAGGAAAAAAAAGAAATTCACGTCCCCAAATCTTTAATTTCTACTTGCTACCACATTAATATGTATATGTATTTTCTCTTTCTTTTTTTCTTTTTCTTCTTGGGTAGATAATGATTATGTTTTTGTATGGTATTTAAAATTTAAAAGGAAAAATTAAATTTTATAGGATTAAAATATGCAAAATGCCTTGTTTTTCCCCCCAAAAACAAAGTCCCAATCCGGAAATTCATACAATCAAAATTACTACATTTCATATCCAACAGACACATGGCAAGCTATCCTACTAATTCCCAAAGTCAAAACTTCAAAATTTCTTCCTTTTCTATTCAACAATCACGTGGCAACTGTCCTTACCGTTTCCCAAATTCAAGGCAAATTAAAAAAATTCAATTGACACATTTTCAACATCTTTGCACACGTGTTGTATTATTATTATTATTGTTGTTATTGTTGTTGTTCTTTTTATTATTATTATTATTATTATTATTATTATTTTATATATATATATATATATATATATATATACAAAATCCTTATCTAATAAAAATCAATTAACAACTTACCTTCAAACTTGGTGCACATGTCACTCAACTTAATTAATTAATAATTTAAGACAATAACTTTCAACTTTGATAACTTGAGCCTCGCTTATTTGAATAATTTTTTTCTCGAGCCTAATTCGCATGATTAATTACGATTTATCCAACGAGCCAAATATTCATATACTTATTTGCTCTATCATATCTAAATATTTGACCCATATAAAAATAAATTTAATATATACACACTTTAGTCCCTAACTTTTCCAAAATGTTAAAAAAATATAGAACAATTAATTGTATTCTATGAAAATTTTGGGGACTTTACAATTTTATTCATACTGCTTCAATTGTCTCGAGGTATAAGCAATTACATTGCAATGATACATCAGAAGACAACCCAAACCCTAATTGGAGGCGTCGCTATAAATTACAAACTCATCCGAACTTTCAAGTATCGTCAATACAAGAGCCGAAACTAATCTTTGCTTCAGCTCCTGAAAACATTTTTCACACTTTTCCGTCTACTGAAACTTCACACCCTTTCTAGTCAACTAAGTCATCGGACCTGCCATTTTTGAGAAACCCTCAATAAATCTCCGATAATATCCAACCAGTCCGAAGAAGCCACGAACTTCACCCATATTGATCGGTTTAGGCCAATTCGTTTCTACTTCCACTTTAACAGGGTCTACCTCAATTCCCTGAGCGGTAACCACATGACCAAGAAAACCCACTCGATCAAACCAAAATTCGCATTTCTTGAATTTGGCATATAATTTCTCCTTTCTCAAAGTTTCAAGTACTACCTGGAGTTGGTCTTCATGCTGCTTCTTATCTTTGGAATACACATGTCGTCAATGAATACTATGATGAACTGGTCCAAGTAATGATGGAACACTCGGTTCATTAGGTTCATAAATACAGTTGGTCAAACAAAAAGGCACGACAGTGAATTCATAATGTCCTTAACGAGTCCTGAAAGCGGTTTCGGCATATCACTTGCCTTGACCTTCAGTTGATGATATCCCGATCTCAAGTCGATCTTCGAAAACACCATTGCACCTCTTAACTGGTCGAATAAATCTTCTATTCTTGGTAGCGGGTATCTATTTTTAATAGTCAGATGGTTTAAATCTCGATAGTCAATGCACATTCTCATACTCCCATCCTTCTTTTTCACAAAAAAAGTACTAGAGTACACTCGGTCGACTAAAACCTTTTTCCAACAACTCTTCCAACTGTAACTTCAATTCTTGAAGTTCTTTCGGTGCCATTCGGTACGGGGCCTTAGATACCGTTATCGCTTCGGGAACTAAGTCAATTGTATCCACTTGTCTATCTTATCGGACGCCTAGTAGATCTTTTGAGAATACGTCTGCAAAGTCTCACATAATGTTAATATTGTCAAAGGTTGTTTATGTATGTTTGGAATCGATGATATTAACTAAGAGTCCCTGCCTAAACTAACGTCGAAATCTTTCATCTCCAAAAGGTATAAGTTTGCAAGTAGCATTTTCTAGTCAATCTCTAATTTCATAGCCTCAGTCATCTGATTTGTGCAAAGAGTTCTTGCTGAAGTGATGCTAACATCTAATTCATTATTCTTTTTCACACATCTAGTGTTAGACTTAGCAACAAACGATGTAGAGATAAAAGAATGCATAGCTCTAGAGTCAAAAAGTACATAAACGGGTACATCAGAAATAGAATACCCAATTTTGTAATTATATAATGTTAGATTTAGCGGCGGAGGATGCAAAATCAAGATAAAAAATTATGTACTTCAAATAACAATAAAATACCTGCTATCACATTCGGATCGTTCTCTGCCTCCTGTTGATTCAGTACAAAAACTCAAGTCTTCCCTTTCTTATTCTTATCCTGATCATCATCCTTCTTCTTTGGAGACTCTGTTCAATTAAGAGCAATGTGGGATAAACCATACCGAAAACACATGTTCTTCCTAAATAGACATTCACCCATGTGGAGTTTATTACACTTAGGACAAGATGTAATACTCCCACTCGTCCCACAAATATGAACTGTAGTATTTGGTCTTTTATTCGGCCAGTTACGTCTGTCCTTATTTTGATCATTCCACTTTTTTTCCCAATGACTCCTTGCTTTGCTGGGCATACTATTCAAATCTTGTCCTCGGGTAAGAAATAGCATGAGCCCTCTCCAACATTTCATGATATAAAGTAAAACGATGAGACATAATAATCATGCCGATATCCGAGCATAGTCCATTTTTGAACCTCCGGATCTTCTTAACTTCCGTATCTACTAAGTGTGGGGCATACCTTGAGAGCTGCTCAAATTGCCTCTCATAATGAGTAAGTGATAAGTTGCCTTGTCTGAGCCGTAGAAACTCTGATTCCTTGAAGTCTATCAAAGCTTGTGAAAAGTACTTCGACATCACTTCATCCTTAAACTGTTCCCAAGTCATATTACGCTATTGCTCTTCGATCGTAGTGATTGAGATAGATTCCCACCAGTGACTGGCTGCTACAACAAACATAAATTCTGCGCATAGTACATTTTGTGTATCCGTACAAGCAATGTATCGAAAGATGTATTCCAGACCTCTAATACATTCCTCAACAACCAGTGGGTTGGAACCACCATCAAAAGTAGGAGGCTTGTACCTACGAAACTACTCAACCACTGAAATAGATCCAGGAACAAACATAGATGCGTTTTGCGATAGTGGTACATTTTGTGGTGGAGGTGCTTGATTCTGTTTGCTCAACTCTTGTACCGCCCTCAATAAGTCACGCATCAAATTCGTGTGGATGGGCGGTGCCATTTCCTAAAATTAGTATTAAGTCACCCGTCACATACTAGTAGTACTAAGTCGAACATGTTATACCTATATTATCGTAATATATATTATGAATTTAGCGAGGAAAAATGCATGTCTTAAAATTTAAAAATAGGCAATTTTAAAAGTCGTAATTTATACAAGATGTTTGAATAAATTTATCTTCTTAACTAAAAATTTTAGGCTATGATTACCCAAGTAGTTGAGGAAAACAAGGAGATGAAAAATCATATGTCAAAATTAAACAATGCCTTAACAGTAGTAGAACATGGGAAATTTTCAGCCCAAACTCTACCAAATCCTAAATGGCAATACATGGCACAAATCTCGGGTTCAAAGGAAAACAATCTTAGGAAAGTGAATGCCATAACCACTAGATGAGGGAAATTCTTAGAACCAATCCCCAAACCTAGGGAACTAAAAAAGAGTTTAGTGAGTCGAATGAGAGTGGCCCCGATGAGGAGGTGGTCGAAAATTCAATTAGAATACCTTTCCCTCAAACTCTTAAGCCTACACCGAAATCTACCGGTCAACATAGTGAGATCTTAGAACACGTAAAGCAAGTAAAAATCAATTTGCCTCTCTTGCATGTGATTTCTCATGTTCTTACATATGCTAAAGTCCTTAAGGACTTGTGCACTATTAAGAGGAAACACAATAACAAGAAAATTGTTTTCTTGATCGAGCAAGCTAGCACTGTGATTGAGCAAAGGATCCTGCCAAAGTATAAGGACCCTGGTTGTCCTACTGTATCTTATGTCATCGGGAATTATGAGTTTGTACAAGCTCTTCTGGATTTAGGGGCTAGTGTCAATCTCATGCCTTATGTTATTTACTTGTCATTAGGTTTGGGTGAGATGAAGCCTACATCTGTAGCTTAGCAATTAGCTGATAGGTCCACTATTAGACGTAGGGGAGTAGTCGAGGATGTATTACTACAAATTGATAAATTTTACGACCCCGTGGATTTCTTGGGTTTGGATGTAAAAGTTGATATGAATGTTGATTCTAAGATTCCTATTATTCTTGGTAGACCTTTTCTTACCACATCTAATGCTCTTATAAATTGTAGAAACGGTCTAATGAAATTATCTTTTGGGAACATGACCTTAGAAATCAACATTTTTCACATCACTAAACAGCCAGAGGAAGATGACGAGTGTCATCAAACTTACATGATTGATGCACTCACTCAGGAGGTATTTGAGGATATGTTTCTTGGACCAGTAATAAATACTGACTTGCAGGCCCCCACTCCTAATTTTGAGATTTCATCTAGTCACCTCAAGGATGTATATGATGAAGGTGGAGGAACATCACCGGTGATTATGTCCAATGAGCGTAGTGCACTGCAAAGAAGATTGAAACCATCCTTGCTGGATACGGGCTGATAAAGGAAACATTAGGTCGAGCCAATGAAAATAAACAAAGGCGCTGCTTGGGAGGCAACCCAAGGGAAGTTCATTCATTTCTTTTCTTTTTATTTTCGTATTCCTATTCTACTTATATTTTTTTTCCTTACATTACCATTCCATTGAGTGCTTTCAGGCTTCTATTCTTTCCGACTTATGTTAATTCACTACAATACTTAGGTGATACCTTTTCTTTTCTTCATTTGGCACTCATGTTTATGCATTGAGGACAATGCAAAATTTGGTTAGGGGAGGATCAATTTGGATTTTGTTATGAATTTCATATAATTTGCATAATTATCATGGAATTTTGTTGTGATTTCTTTACAATAAAAAAAGAGAGAATTTTTTTTTTGTTTGAGCCTCTGATTTGCTGGATGTTTATGCTTTTGAATGATAAAATATACCACTAGGAGTTAATTTTGTTCATAAGAATTTAGAGGTCATAACACTTGCTAAATTCTTTTTGTGCACACAAGCCTTGTGGTAAGATGGTAGTTTAACACATGTAGCTAGAGGAGTCTCCTGCTGAAGTTTTCTTATGAGAGAATTGGTGAGAATTGTGGGCCACTATATACTACAAATGGTAATAAGCGTTCATTGATTTTGTGAATTGGACACTTCTTTTAAGAATAAAACTATTTGGTTTGTGGTAAGATGGTGGATTAATTGGGAAATGATGAAAGTCAATTTAAGACTGACATTTGAGCATTTCAACTTTTTTTTTTCAATAATTGCAACCCCTAGTAGCGCCACTTTGAGCCAACACACATATACAACATTTTATTCATGCATCTATGCTAGCCATGTCTCTCCACATTGGAGTATAGTTTATACGCGCATTTTCCTACCTTTTTACTTCCAAGTGTGTAGTAGGTATTGGATGTTTATTTCTTAAGAATAAAGACAAGGAAAATGAGAAGAGTTAGTATGTGAGTAAGACGGGCGAAATAAAAAAGAAAAAAATTGAAAAAGAAAAAGAAAAAAAACATATATATATTTGATTTTGGGGCTTGAAATATTGAGGAATGTGATGATTGAAAGTTATGATGTATTCAAATACATGATAATATATTTAACTATGTACTTAAAAGTTTTGAATCCTGATATCCTTCTTTTCATAAAACTCAACATGAACTTCATTACAACCTTTTGCATTGACTGTTTTGATCTCAAGTACGATTGTGAAATGAATAGATGAATTCTCGTTTGACGGTATGCCTATCATGAGATTAATGTTTGCTTGTTGGTTGTTCATAAATATTTAAGCCTCAAATTTTGACTGTACATCTTTCTCAGCTCCATAGAGAGAAACCTTTAGCTTGAGACATACTTGATGTTACTTGTGTTAGGGTTGGCGGTAAGATGGCTATGGCTTGACAGCCACTCACACATTTCGTAAGTGTTTTTGATATCTTGATAATCATGACACTATTAATTTCTTTGTGGTGTTGAGTTTTAAAAGAGCATGAACTGTGGTTGAATTGGAACTTAACAAATTGAATTGTAACATTGACTAGTCATAGATTGTCTTGTTTTACATTAAATTGCTAGGGAGTAGAAATAAGCAAGTTGGGGTTGTGATAAGAGTGCAAAATATCATGATTTTCTCCTCTTATTTGTTGTATTTATGTGATTATTTGACACCTAAATGTACTAAGTACCCTTATAGTTTGATTTAGGTTGCAAATGGATGAAAACGGAGGAGATTTGTAGAAATAAATGAAAAATGACCAAAGTGAAAGAAAAAGAAAGTTCAAGGACCAAATTGCAAATACTCAATAGTTGATTCGGACCACAAGAAGATAATTGAAGTTTGCTGATAATTGGATGTAATTGAAACTCAAAAAGGAATGAAATATTATCAAAATATTATCAAAATCAATTTCCAATTCGCACAAGATATATTCCAGATATTTAGCCTAAAATTGAGACCCATTTTTTGGTATAGTAAACGTCCGAATTGGAAGAAATCTAATTCTATCAAAGTTGTAGCCCTTTGAGTTATCTTTTCAACTCATTTTGAATCGCCTATATCGTGTGTGTTGAATAGTGGAAAACTAAGCTTTGTTATTATCTAGTGGCCCATGAATAGGTGACGTGAATGACTGTAGTTACAAATGTTATACATTGAACACAACCATTAAAACTAACAAACTGAGGAGTTTGTGTGTTGAATAGTGAAACACTAATCTTTATTATAGTCAAATGGCCCATGAATAAACGACATGATTGGTTGCAGTTATATGTGTTATATACTCAACACCAACCATTAATACTAACAAACATATAAGTTTGGGTCCCATCATTGTTAGTTGATTCAGTAGCCATTTCTGAAAAATCAAACAAAAATAAGATCTTTAACAAAGAGAAATTGAACTACCTGTTTATTCTAAGACGAATCTATTTTAATTTTGTTATAAAATTAATTACAGAATATAGTATTCGAGATTATACAGTTTAATTTATACTGAAAAAACATATTGGAAATAATTGCTATATCGGTAAACTAGTTTGAATTATAAGAGGAAACCAACAAATCCAGGTATGTGTAAACATAGTGTCCTTAAAACAGATTCTTTCCCTCACAGTAAGTGCTTAAGGATTCTGCGAGCGTCTGTCTTCCAGGATACAATGGAAAAACTTGTAGAAATTGAGTACTGAACTTCTAAACTAGCGAACTAAATCTGCATCTAAACCAAAGCCCAAGAATTTGATAAGAACTGGAAGATTTGGAAGCAAACAGGAACTGCTAGAAATAATATGCAGATAGGGAATATGGAATCCTGAAATTTGTGGAAAACTAGTCCTTATTATAGTCCAATGGCCCATGAATAAGTGACATGAATGGCTGCAATTATACGTGTTACTGAACAACAACCGCTAACAAACCATTAACACTGATAAATAGAGGAGTTCGGTAGCAATTTTTGAAAAACCATATCAAAATCAGTTCTTTAGCCAAAAAAAATTGAACATCTTGTTTGTTCTTATACGAATCTGTTTTAAGTTTGATATAAAATTAAATGCAAATTATAATACTGGAGATTATATAGTTTGATGTCTACTGAAAAGAACAAACAAGAATTAACAAGTGAATTAATAAACTAATTCGAATTACATAAGGGAAGAAACCAATGAAATGAGGCCTATGTAAACATAGTGTCCGTAAAAAAAATTCACTCCCTCGCTGTAAGTGCTTGAGGATTCAGTGAGCACGAAGAAACATGCAGAAATTGAGCACTGAATTTTTATATCGATGAACTTAATTTGTGTCTGAACCGAACCCCAATAATTTGACAGGAACTAAAAGACTTAGAAGCATAAAACAACTGTTGGAAACAATATGCAGATTAGGAATAAAGAATCTGTGATTTTGTTTGTGTTGAAGAGTGAAAAACTAAGCTTGATTATATTCTAATGGCCCATGAATAAGTGACATGAATGACTACAGCTACGGGTGTTATACATTTAACTCCAACCATTGACCAAACGTTAAAACTAACAAACAGAGGAGTTATGGTCACATCCATCTTAGTTAATTTAGTAGTCGTTTCTGAAAAACCAAATCACGATCAGTTCGTTAACAAAGATAAATTGAAAAACTTGAGTCATTACGAGGGAATAAAGTATTTTACCTTTACAACTGATTTCAAACATATAGTTCTAATATCTTTGTGTAATTTGGCATGAGTGCTCGAATTTGAATTTGATGCAAGTGCACGATTTGTTGTTCGATTTGTCTCTGATAGTGAATGCTCAATTTCCAACTTGAGCTTTCTCGATCATCACCTTCACGTCCTTTGGAAGCAATTGTATTGTCTTCAATTTGATCAAGTTTGCAACATGTAAAAATGAAGACTCGAATACAAATGTTAGAGATAAAAATACTTTGTTTATTATAATCAAAACATAAGATCAACCATAGGTCAACAATTTTTCAGTTTTTTATTATGACAAGCACAAGATGATTTGTAATAATAAAAATACTTTATCGCATATGATTTGTACACATTGCTATACCATTACCCTGATCTTTTATAGATCAAGCATTCATATGATATTATTCTCCCTTACTTGTACAAGTCAAGCATGCATATCATCATACATAATAAGCAAAAAGAATACGAAGTAGGGAATGAAAACAACCACAGGTAAAAAGAATGCAATGTAAAGCATTACCCAAAGGATGCATAAAATGGAAATCATAGTGTATTCATCATGAAGCAAAACAAATCCTAGAAAAACATTAATCATGAAGTGAAAAGTTATATCCATCTTGAAGTAAATAAGGTAAAATTCATCATAAAGAAAAATAAAGACTACAGCTCCGGAGGCGGCGGAGGAGGAAAGTGGGCATAGAAATGAGCGTAGAAGGCATTCTACCAAACCTGCATAGTCCTATTGAGCTTGCATTTGATGGAACATCCCATCGAGGCCATCAACAGAGGATGTGAAGGAGTCGATGAGACAGTTCAACATGTTGTATATCACATTGGTAAAAGTGAAGTCACTGCCCAGAGATCGAGGGATACTGAAGCCCAGAATGTCGCGAGGAGGAATAGGAGCTTCCGGTATGTCATCGTCGTCACCCTCGTCATCTCCTTCAAATGGTAGCATCGAAGGACCCGAGGTAGGGTCGAACCCCTTGGAATGTGCCACCCACTTATCGACACCTTTAGTAATTTTCAGGCATTTAAAGGTTAGAATGTTTGTATTGTCGGTAGGTCGAATTTGGATAAACGTCTCATCATCCAACGAAACGTTAAAGTGTTTAAGAATGAGAGCTTTATTTATGACAATGCGTTAATTTTTAATCAAACATGAAATGTCACCGAAACGGGAAGTAGTAGACATGTTTTTGTAAAAGTTTTTAATAAGTCGTGAATAGGCATGTTCTTCTAAAGTTGCAATAGAAATCTAATCCATATTTTCAAAAAGTTCTTCCATAAGAAATGCAGGTGCTTTAATAGTAAAATCCACAAAATCAACATTTTTAGCTATCAAAATGGAGGATTTTTCAAATGGATTGACCGGCACCTCGGGTTCCAAATCATCGAAGATCGCCTCACAGTGCTCTTGAGCCTTTTTTTGTGTTCATTTTGAGTCCGACATTGTTGGAAATTGAGAATGAAAATGGAGAATGGAATATGAGAGTTGGGGTTTCAACTTGGTGAAATTGGAAAGTAGTGGATGAAACTGAGAATTGTTTGAGGAAATGAGATGTAGAAGTAATGGGTTTTTGATTTTGATAAGTAATTGATTATTTGAAATGTAAGAATGAGTGATGGAAGAAAAGTAAGAAAACTGGAAGAAAATGGGAGAGAAGAGGGCTTGTTTGTGTTTTATAAAAACTGCCTCGTCACTAAATCAGACGTCTGTTTTGACGAAAAAAATTTCTGTAAAATCAGACGATTGTCGAGACGGTCTGGTTCAATCCGGGCGTCCGGTCTCTTTTCCAAATCATTTTCTTTATTTTAAATGATAAACCATACTAAATTATGTAAATATGGCGCACACAAAAAAAATTAGATGATAAATATGTAAGCACATATAATTATGAACTTAATCAAGTACTTTAAATTCATCAATAATGCCTAAACCTCTTCTAATATGTAAAAATCAATCAAGAGCTAGAGGTTTTGTGAAGATATTGGCCAATTATTTTCCGTGTTCTAACACAATATCACCATTTTGAGAATGGTCTCTTAGGAAGTGATGTCAATTTCAACGTGCTTCGTCCTAGAGTGCAAAATAGGATTTTTAGATATGTTAATTGCACTAGTGTTATCAGACATGATTGGTGTAGGG
>CAIGRP010111794.1:0-37610 GCA_903798385.1 Fraxinus cuspidata
TGACAAGAATGAACAAAAGAAGGATTTTATTACAACTGCATTTAATGCATTTAGATATACATAGTAGAAACTGGCGGCATAATACGTGGTTTGCAAATATATATATTTTTATATACAAAATAGGTCGGTATATGCAACAGTACCAAACCAGTTCCAAACAGGATTAATGTGAAAACTAATGTGACAAAAATGAACAGTGAATCTCACATTCACTCTTTTAAGAGAAGGAGGGATACATACGAGGAGTAAACCTCTTGGAAAGATTATCCAACATAATTTGTAATTCTCTATTATTTGATATTACTAGATTCTACTACTTTGTCCGTAATTTTTTTTTCTGTCTTTGGTTTCCACGTAAATCTTGTTTTTATGTTATTATTGTTCATATTGCCATGTCTCGTCTTTTGTTTCAACGCTGATACTGAGAAAGATGTTGCAAATATGGTTGAACATGTTGATTCAAATGGAGATATTTTCATTGATATTGACGAGCTCTGCAAGAACTAATACTAGGCTTGTTTCACTTTCTTAACCCCGTATTGAGCACGTTCGACAAGACAAAACTATACATGATTTAAAACAAAATCAAGTGATAAAATTTATGCGTATTAATCATCCGGGGCCACTGATCAAGTGCTTCATTGTTCATCAATCTCATCACTACGAAATCATATCTTATTAAAAGTTTTTGTAATGTATGTTGTCCTATTGAAGCTTCATAAGTGTTATCATGTGTTGATTCAACTTGATGTTGAATGTAAGGGCGTATTTTATATTTTCAAGACATTTGATACATAATATTTTACACGAATTTAACCTTTAAACTGTGTATCAATATCTTCGTACGATTTAATTTGTAGTTATTTTAATTTTAACTTAGATCCTAAATCTCGAAAGGTGCAGTATAAAAGTTTCTTTGATGCTATATCTCTGCTTGGTGGCCTTTAATTTAATTTATTTCTCATACTAATTTTCAAATACATATTGACACCATAAAATATTCTATATATAAACCCTAAACTTTTCTTCACTTTTTAACAACGCATTCTCCAAAAACTACTATTCAAAACAATTTTTTTTTTTTTCAAATAGGGGGGGGGGGGGGGGGGGGGGTGTTTGAAGCATATTGTTTAGAAAATTAATGCATTTTATGATGTGATGTGATGGAAAATATGTGGTTAAAAATAAGGAAAATTTTTGGATATGTGTAATATTATTTTATTGAAGAATGTATGATTGAAAATAAGTTTTGAAAAAATGAATTTTGAAAAGTGTGTGAATCAGAGAGGGCTAAATCAGGCAACCATGACCTCAAATCAATCGTGAGTTGATTCATTTTTACTTGGAAATAAATATAAACAGAATGGTTTTTCTCCTCATAAAAACGAGACACAGCAGAGAAGCCATCTTTAGGGAAATAGCCTATATTCTACATTACGTCACCGTTTGATTTTGAAAAAAATAAAAATAAAATCAGATTATTTAGTAATTTTTGATAAAAAGTTTATGAATGTATGATTGAAAAGTAAAAAAAAAAAAATTGTAAATTTCAAAAAATATATATAATTAAAATAAATTGAAAAGAAAATAAATTTTAAGAAATGAAAGGCAGTTAAATAAACCCCAAATGAATAAATCCACAAGTTTATTGTACTTTTCATGTTTACCTTTTTTATTAACTTATAAGTTCTTTATTCTATGAGTGAAAATCAAATATTAATTTCAATCGTGTGTGAACCATTGTTGTTCCTCCAAAAAAGTAAATAATAATTTTGCATGAACGGATGCTAACAAGAACATGACATGTAGAGAACTCATTAGTCATCGACTACAAAATAAGACTTATTTCAAATAAATACAAATTCAACTTTGAATCGTGTACACAACTTCATTTAATTCATTGCAAGTTCCAGTGAAAGATCCAAATTAACTAGATCTTTAACGTTCACAACACAATATTGCAATCTTGAACTATTTGTCGCTCTCTAACCTACGATTTCATCATTCATACGAACAAGAACCCCTTAAAATCAAAGTAAAACATCAACCACCTACTTAGCCATGGCTTCAGTTTATCACAACCCAATCTGTGCCTCAACTAATTCAATTTGATCTACCATTCCAAGAAAATGTTTGGTAGACAGAACTTTTTCTTCGGATAATAAGAACGTGTGAGAAGCCTAGAAAGAACACAGGCATATTTCACTAAAGCAAAAGCTCTAATATCAAATCGCCAACGAGAACTATATCTTTTTCAACACAACCGTTCTCTACAACACATGCCTAGTTGCTTGTAACAATAATGATACTCGAATTTCCAACAGTAATTATGAAACCAAGGCCAAAGCAATATTTTTCGACAAAAAACTAAAGACCATGCCACAAAAAATCAAAATTTTTCTGTACATTTGGCTTTACTCAAAATTGTAGAGAACAAGCAAGGATTAGAAGATAGAGAAGTAATATGTTAGGGTACAAGAAACTATTATTGTCTCCTGTTATAAGCATAAAATCCATTATTAATGATGCAAATGGAACTAAAAGATAGTTCAAACATGTCTTTAACAATCCATCAGCGTGCGCACATACTGTATCATCATCCTCACTGGACATTCCAACTAAAGCTAGGTGCCCTTGTAAAAGCTATTTAGGATTTTCTTACTGTTAATTGTATTAAACTTGCAACGCTCACACAATATACGGATACATAATAAATATGCAAATATTAACTAAAAGACATCAGGATGAAAGCGCCCAGGTACAGAGTTGCTTTGCTGAGCCTGCTTGAGGTGCATTGCAAGTGCATAATTATTGACCTGATGAAAAGATACACAGTAATTAGCACATCTCAAGGGAAGATTCAGCAGAAAATTCTAGTGATGACAGATTTCGGAATTCGGGTATATTTTATCAACCTAAAATACATGAAAAATACTTTCTTTAGGCAATCTTTTCATGCATATTACAGAACCCCTAATATAAGGTGAGTTCAGAAAGCATTCAACAGAGAAGCGCCAAGCTTCATGGAGTTTCCATATCAACCCAGAAGAAAAGTGCAGATTCTAAATATTTTCCGATAGAAGAAGAGTATCTTTGAATGGACCAAAAAATTACTCGCATTGAAAATAACCCTCACAAGAACAAATGTTTTAAAACAACTAAACAAGATTTATATGCAAATAGAAATAGTTTTTCTCCACTAAATATCTACTATTTGCCTCTCTCCTCCCTCTGTATAAAAAATAACCATAGCATCTGAGATTGCAGTAAACATGATCAGTAGATAGGATGATAAGTGTGAAACAAGGGTGGAGATGATATTAATTCATGCTTTATAAACCAAATTTGACTATTACAGATGCATTCCCAAGGCTGCATTAAATGAAGTCGTTTTAAATTTACATGAAATGCATCAACTTAATTTAACCATCAGATAAATACAATTCAATTAAGACAGAATTCAAATTATAATTTTTTCCATTCTCCTTTGAGAATTAAAGGATCAATTCCAATTCAAACTTTAGTTTTGATTCGAAACTCCATGCTCTGAGAAATAATACCCTCTCAAGATAGGAATTAAAACTTCTTTACTGAATAAGGGGAATGGAGTTAACTTTGAGATTGACTTTTATAAGATGAGAAAACCTGTCTGTCTCAGAGCATGGTTTAGGCTGCAAGTGCAGTTTTGTCAATCATCTGTTTACTACTAGAGCTAGGAATAATACAAAATAGGATATACATGCTTTTAAGACTTTTATTTTGTGAATCTGACCTCAAGAGTTCTCAGCTGCTCTTGGTATTGAGAAACCAGCTGCTTCAACTGATGCAACTCCTGGCCTCTTTCTTCAAACTCTTTCTGGCGCTCATGCTGAATAGAAACTGCTCGCTTTAAAATGGTGTTTTCCTGTATAAAAGCTTCCAGCTGTTGCTTTAGTGCAATGTTCTCCTACAAACATAAAACTCATTTAAATCAAAGAAAGTAGTAGCAAAACATTAACACAAGTTTGGTAAGTTGGATAGTACTAAATAACAAAAAGAAGTTAAAATGTTGTCTACAATTCCATAATAATCTAAATCAAATACCATAAAAGAACACACCTTCTGCACATCCTGGGCAGATGCAGTTGCATGTGCAAAAATGGACTTCTCCAGAACCTCGAGTGCTCGTGACACGCGCATCTTAGCATCCTCTACATTTGAAGCATTTATTACTTCTCCAACCAAGAGGTCCACCCACTCTGCACCATCCAAGGGGAGATTGCATCCAGCGGATGGTTCCTCTCCAGAACTCTCACCATTATTTGCCACTGTACCTGCATGCATTACAACATAGCATCATAGTCTGAAAAGACTGCAACAGCATTTCACGTTTATAATTGACTGTATCAAAAATTCTATTTTATAAAGAAAAAACCACAGACCATGAAACAACCACAAAAACAACGAAGAACAAGAAAAAAGAAATGTGAGTGGCTAAAGGGGGTGGATTCAGAGGAAAACAGAAGCAGTTGAATTACATGACTTCGTTTTCATCTACTGCAGCCCTCTTCAAATCAAAAGAGGCCCAGCAATAGTCCTTGGTCACACAGATGAACATTGTAAAATGAAAAATCATCTAGCATTAATTTTTTTTTTTTTTTTAAATACATCCATAATCTAGAAACAACCATCTTTTGGGGCAGCTGTTTGCAATTCTATCAATTATATGGTTGTAGTTCAAATGTTAATATTGCCCATTTGTGGCTATCCAACTGTAAGCTTCACATTCAAGGTTTAATTGACTTTATAACACGTTATATCTTCTGTGATGGAATGGGTAAAGGAATAATTTCTTCCCTTCACTCAGTAGTCAGAAAAGATTATGTAGGCATGAGAAGTTTGCAATATATAAGGGCCTAGACTAATAGTTTTATACGTAGCATCTCTACCAACTAGCGAACATTGAGTTAAAAAGTATGAATAGTCCTACAAAGGAATCTCTTCACAGGAAACCACAAAAGCATCTAAAATAAAATTCTTCAACCCATCATTCATCCTATGAAAGGATTTCAAATACGTACACTTGAAAGGAATACTTTAGCATTCATAACTACATCACATGCACTCTTCTACGGTTTAGAATTGGCTATGGCATGTAGATAATTCATTTTTAAACGAAAAATGGCATATTTTTTAACGAACCAGACAGTAGTGTTTGGCACCAATTTCCAACTCCAAGGAAAATAGCATAGAAATTATCACAAATGAACCTCAGGGGCAAAACTAGAAATGTAGAGCTGGACTGGATATGGCTTTTTGAGGCGGGACAAGTTTTTTTGAGCTTATTTTATGGAGAAAAAATATATATATTTTTGGCCCAAACTTTGAAGTGTAGCTCATTTCTCAACATTAAGGCTCACCCTGCTTTTTCGATATATGAACAAATATCTGTTGACCCATTTTCATGGCATCAATAAATGTAAATTTAATTAGCATTACGTAAACACGATAAAACTATTGTACTACATATATCTTTATGTAACTCCTCCGAGGATGACAACTTGACGTCGACATATGTATAAAAAAATTGTTACCATTTACAAAATGCTAGATCCTTGAAGGGGATATTGCTTGTCTACTGGGAGATATATTAAAGGAAAAAATATATAATTCTTGCAGCTTCTACTGATGAAAATCAATAGAAAAACGTATCGAGGAATCAATCAATAACACTATTCACCATCAAATTCGCAAGACCTTTTGTCAAATGGTAATTGAAATTAAATAGTCAATATAGCATTCTCTCAAAAGGAAAGATGTCGGACGACTAGAAAACTAATTAGCAGATTCCGTCTGCAGAAAAGAAAACCTAATACCCTTAATAATCATATAGTTATACTCAAGCATTTCCGTTTGAACAAAGTTCACTAAAATGAATAATAAGTATCTCAAATAAGTATATAAATGATAAAATTCATGAGAAAAGGCACTATTTTCTTTCAATTATCACATATGTTGCTCGAACTCAGGCACATATTTAGGAGTCAATCCTTTTTTTTTTTTTTTTCAAAATCAACCACACATTTACACAAAAAAATATTTTACACATAAGCTCAAATGTTTTCATATTTTTTAACCACTTATTCTCTTAAAAATCACTATTCTATCCTTTTTTTTTTTTTTTCAAAATTACAATATGGGAATATGGTTAATCAGGATTTGAATTTTCGATATGGGTAAGAGGATATGTCTCACATAGTTTTTCTTTTTAAAAAAAAAAAAAAAATTATAGATAGACGGTAAATCAACCAATATTTTATTTAAAGACTAATTGAGTTTTGTGACTTCGAGTTTATTTTATGAATTCATGTTATTATTTATTTAACTATTATTATTTTTACTTGCATTACATATGATTTTTGAAATTTTATTTTAATTACAAATAACAAAAAGAGGCAAGCTCACTTGACAAATCATTTCTTGACTTAACAAAAAGTGAATCGAGTCCACTTTTTGTTAACTTAAAAAGGTGAGCCACCAAGCCCACTCAACAAAAGGTACCCAAATCATTGTCGTCTTCCTTGCACTTAACCTAATTTCACAGTGAAATTCTTCACAGAAGCAACCCCTTGTCTTCTTCCACTCGTGACAGCCCTGTCCAACTAAACACAAAGAATTCGATCTGGAATCATGTCCTGTCAACATGGGTACTTCATGAAGGGTGATTCGCAACGAAGCGTGTCAATTTTGCTACCAAAATAATTAATTACATAATGTAACAAAATAAACAGCAGTCAATTTTTCTTAAACATATAATTCTTTTAAGTATAATTTGGGGATTTCTGTAAGAAATTGTTTACGAGGGGGTAAATATGTTAATAATTAGTTTGTCAGCCTATAACACTAGTTTTCTTTTAAACAGACATGAGGGGAGGATATGACCATTTAACATAAATCTTATTCGGTGTTATTGGTTTTTTATCTTCTTTTTCTAGGATGAAAAGGGGATTTTTCTTTATTTTTCTAGTTTCTTCACCAACCCCTAAATATAGTGGGAACACAAATTTTAATGTGGGTTTGGGTTTGATTATTGTAAGGAGATTATAATAAGGAGAGTAATGAGTCCCACGACATGTGTGGGTAATAAGTTGGTTTAGTTGTGACTATATGGTTAAAATTGAAATTTGACTTCAACTGGAAATTATAAGTTACTAGTAAAACCCAAACAAATGCTTAGTTTGATGAATTTGTTCAAGTTTCCCCCAGGACTTGGGAGTAAAGGGACAAATGATAAAGTATTACTGCTTCACCCTCTATATTTTGAGAACTAGTCTTTGTGCAAGCGACACAGTATGAACTTGTAGACCCAAGTGGGAGTAGTAAAGGTTGATTAATTTCTTTGAAGAAGAAGAAGCATATTAAGCACTCGTTTGGCCCCATTATCCCATATTATAATGAGATAAATAGTAATTTTTTGAAGAATGTGTAATAAAAATCAGGAAAAGTTTTAGGATTTGTGTGTAATATTATTTTATTGACAATGTAATTGATAAGAAGATTGAGAAAAATGAATTATAATTTAATGGGAAATAATGAGGCCAAACAGGGGTTAAATTTTATATCCTACTCTTATTACATTGGACTTCAGATTAACATGGAACAACTATGATATTAAGGGCACGTTTGATATGGCTTTTACTTTTACTTCCTGTAGAAGAGCTTTTAGGGGAAGCCACTTTAACTTTTAATTGAAAACTAAATTTTAAAAGCATTTCTTATTCCGGAAGTACTTTTTTAGGAAGCCACAATAGACCAGCTTCCTCTAAAAGCTCTTCTAACAACTGGAAACACTTTCATAAAATTAGCCAAACAGGTTCAAAAGCTCCTTTTGACTTTTCTCAAGTCATTCCAAATGGCCCTAAAGGGCAGTGCAATTATGATCCAAAGGCACCACGAGAGGATGTGGAGTATGGAATTTAAAGAATGATCATAACTTGCTCCAAATCAGGAAAACAACAGCCGCTTAATGGATCTCTATTTTTAAAAGCATTTCAAATTTTATTTAGCAGTTTGCATTCCATAATTATATGAGCAATAACATAGCTATGATAGGAAATAAATCTTTTAGTCATGTCTATACAGGAAGTAATGTGGCATGAGATAAATAAATTAAAAATAGAAGTACGTCATATGCCTAGCATAGCAAGGCTAAACAGAAATATACAAATAACTACTGTCACACGATCAAAATTCCAGGCCCCTTCATGTGTAACTGTAGTACTTGTTTCTTCTGCCTGAGCTCATGTGAATAAGCCTATCGCAGAGCAGTTATCAGAAATGGGGAAGCAGTTAATATATGATGGAAATATGCCTTCCGTTCAACTATAAAAATAATTAGATAGGCTGAGTTGAGATCAAGATGGAGGCTCTGCGGTCAATAAATGACTCTTAACAAAGAAATCTATGTGTAATATCAAATCCGAGCAAGTAATTTCAAAGCTTTAGTTATAATGCCTAATGCATACGCATCTTTCAGATAATTTCAAATTTTCCACATTTGACATGGAATCACAAGTATCCTTAACCAGTTCTCACAGAATAAATAAACAGAAGCATCCCAAAATCATTAAAGAAAGCTTCACAACAGATATACAGATAACATAGCTACAGATAGAGAAACACCTTGAGCTGAAAATTGGGCATCAATTCCCTGGGTAACTTCAGGTTTGATTGCAGCAGTACTTAAGCGGAGCTCATTAAGTCTTTTTATTGCAGAGTCCAAATCATCACCAGAATCTTCAAGGGCTCTCTCTAGAACCTACAAATTAGCAGCAATACCATGGACTGAATAGTTTAACAGCACAAGCAAAGGTAATAAATTCATAATATCTTTTATCTACCAACGGAAACATTGGCACCACCAAGATCATCAATCACCAAGGTATACAGATAGCAGAATATTGAACATATATTGATTAACCAAGATCTTGAAAAAATTAACACATACCATACTCTTAACGTGTATTGGACCATGGTTATTATGAGACTCAGGCAAAATGGTAAAGATTGATGTCAAAAAAACCAATCAAATAATTTAGAAAAAAAATAAAGTGACAAGAATATCAATAAATATACGAAACGCCTTGATTTCTGTCATTATGTCAGTTTGTACAACCAGTAATGCACGCCCTATATTAGGTAAGTGATGCAATATCCCATTTATGAATTTTACTCTGGTCAACCTTAATACTGACAATTAATAAATACTAAAAGACATTCTTAACGCATTGTTAACATGGAGGAAATTCCTGGAAAACAAAACTCGATTAGGTTAAAGGTATTAACCACTAACATTAAGAATTAAAAATACAACTCACTTCATGTAATAACATGACAAAGAAGCATGTTGATTCTTCCTGAACTCAGTGAAATCCTTTTTTTTTATTTGATGTAGAAATACATCGTTTGAGAAATTTTGCATCTCTTGAACAACATAACCAAGTTGCAACTTGGCACTTAGGATGTGTTTGATTGCAAGCATGTAATTTGCATCGACTTTTCATGAAAATTATTAATTAAATTTGTTTGATTGGTTTAATTTTCAATACAAAAAATGTTATACTTGTTCATCTTTTATTGATGGATAGATGAGAGAAAGGAGGATAGATGAAAGAGAGAGTGAATTGCTTGGAAAATAAAAACCTACTTCTGCCTAAAGAAAACGTTTTCCTTATTTTCGAGGAAATATGGTCAAGTGACCAACTTTTGAAAAACATTTTTCATTGAAAAAATGTCAACGAAAAGCCTCAAAAGTAGAAATTTGGGTTAAAATTGGACATTTTCCGTAGAAAATAAGTCAATTAAACACACCCTTAGAGAAATATCTAATGGGGTAGTGTTCCACAAGACATCCATCGAGAATTTATGCATGAATTTTATATATAACATGGTAATTATTTAAGTTACATATGCTTTATTTGAAACTATATTAATTCCACTCTGTTATACTTGTTATAACCCACTTTATCTCACACTGTTTGTCACTAGTCGACTTTTTCAAATTTAGTCGACTTCACTATGTAATAAGGTATTGCTAATCCTTATTTGTTCCACACTACTTGTCAACGGTTGAATTTTAGTTGGGTTCAGCATTTAATGAGGTATTGTTAATCTATAGACATTTGGGTTTCACATTTGCTTGAAAAATTAGTATCTATTTTACCAATTTCCAAGTGCGTGTCATTCAATAATACTAAGTGATTAAGAATAATAACTCACAATGATTGATAGGAGACGGACTGAGCACGCACGATACATAACTTATCGTGGTATACTAACTTCAACATGTTATTTGGTAGCTTAATTTTTTATTGTGCATTTGCATTAGTGAAAAGAATGAATGGTATGATAATAAAAAGTAAACTCCATCCCCACTCTTATGTTCAGAATCAAACATCAATTTCACACAAGATGGGCAATCTTTCATGTCATTCTTCACAAGTTGACATAAAAGATGGAGGGAGCAATGAGCAAGACGGGCACTCTTTTATATCATTCTTCACAAGTTAACATAAGAGAAAGAGGAGCAATGAGAAAAGAATCATAGGAGAGGTTTCCATCCTCTCTAAAACCATGCAAATTGTTTTGCTTACACATGAAAATCCATTTAAAAACACATTGTACTATTATATTCAAATAGTAAAGGTGCGTTTGATTTGTTGTTTTCAAGATGTTTTCAATTTTATAAAGTACCAAAAACTTGTTTTGTCTGGTATTTCTGAGAATGCATTTTCAAAACATAGTTAAATTTATATTATAAAACTCAAAACGCATTTTTGACATTTTAAGTGTTTTCAGTGAAAACTTTGAAAAACACTCAAAACATGGAAAATAAGATTTTCATTTTCATTATTCTACTCATTTTTAACCACACATTCTTTAATAAAATAATATTTTCCATCATATCAATAATTTTTTCTTCTTTTTCAACCACACATTCTCCATCAATCTACTATTCCAGAATTCATTCTTTCAAAATAATGTGGCTCAAATACACCATTAAATTAATTTTTATTTACATAAAATTCTAAAAATAAAAATTCTAAGAAAAAAATATGAAATTTTTTTAAAAATAAAATTCTATTTAGAAGTTTCTTAAAAATAAGCTCTTGTTTGGTGGAGATAAAAATCAAATTTTTAGTAGAATTTGATGAAAGTTGATGAAATATATGGTTAAAAGTTGGGGGTGCCAAAAAATGTATAGTTAAAATTAATTGTTGACTTTGACTTAAATTAAAATTTTAATTTTAATTTCTACCAAACAAGAGCTAAATTCTAAAAATAAAATTCTAGAAAAATAAAAATTGTAAAAAATAAAATAGTTGAAGATCTTAATGGATATTTACATAAAAGTATATTTAAATGAACACAAATAAAAATTACCTGTCCACGTCATAAATTTTTATTTTTTTATTTCTTGTGTTTTGCCAATTTAATTTATTTAATTTATTTTACTTTTACTTTTGTAGCAAAAAAAATAAATAAATTGTAAGATTTACTAAGTTAAAAATGAATATATTACTAGATAATATAATAATATAAAGTTGTTCTATGTTATTGAATAATCAAATTTCATGGAATAAGATGTCATAAATAATTTCTTAAAATTCCAAGCCAAACATATTTTCTAATATAAAAAATAGTTTTTCAAAATTATAAACCAAATACATTTTTAATATTATTAAAATAGATCCTAAAAAAAAAAAAAATTTAAAAAAATTGTTGAAACTCAAAACTGAAACACTAACCAAATGGGCCCTAATATGTTCAATTAGCTATGAAAAGATATTTTCCTGATAAACGTCTCTACAGTAAAAATCTGCAAATTCTTTGCTATGATGATGTATTGCAGTATCCATCTTCATACATTGATTATATATCATTAAACATTGTATAGTTGTATTAGTTTCCAATTACAAATTATAGAAAATTGAGCAATATATATGTGGGGGTGTGTGGATCATCGTCCTTTCAATGAACTTCACAAATAATCACAATACTTAATTTAAGCTAATATAATGGTCTAGATCCATTGAAATATTATTGGGGATATGGATGTGAGTGCATGGATATTAGAAGGTTTAATAGATCAAGATGGTTAGATTAGCTCAAATTAAGGACTGTGATTATTTGTCAAATTTATTGGTAGAAAAAAATGGTCCCTATATACATATCGGCCACGTTGAGCAAACAATAACATGCTTGCATAAACTCTGAACAAAGAGAGGAAAAAAAAATAAAAAACCCAATTTATTTTAAGATTAATGGAGGGGATGGAAAGGGAATCCCTCGTAAGAGAAAGGACGTATCATAAGAATAACACATTGGCTTCCTTTAATTCCCTTCCAGCCCCTTACAACTAATTAGTTTCTAGCCTTCCAAGAGCGCAAGAATAAATATCTTTCCCCAATAAAATGAGAAGATCAAGATAAAAGAAAAAATTCCATTCATCATTTCAACAGTGTTATATAGTTTTTCATCCACAAAATTGAATCTCTGGCTCTGTCACTATTAGCATATAACTTATGTTTCTGAACCACAGACCTTTTCCTCTTCAAACAGGTAAAATGCTGAAACATGGGAAAAAAAAACTAATACGCATTGTGAATTAACAAAACCATTCAACAATTCTAAATATATACACAATCATCGTGTCACAACTAGCTTTCAGGATCAATCATTTGTTGGAACTCAATAGCAGGACCATGCTTGCTTTACACGTTTAAGTGAATGGAGCTTGTGTAGCACAAACCGTCAAACATGCACATTGTGGCGCACATGCGATGCTGAATTGCAAATTTCCAACATTCACGAGAGACCATAGCCTTCACCAATGAAAACCAATCAATCAATGAACGGGTAATATTATCATACTAATTGGATTGCTCCGTTATTTGTCTTTCAAAAGCATGTCAAACAGACATTGTTATCACTAACCCACACCCAAAGATAAGAATCTAGGTCCATGCTTTTCGCACAAGGCACATTGGTCTATCTACTTCAACAGGAATTGGACTAAATTTAGCCAATTAACATTAGTGGAAGTATGACATAAAATCTTTCTTACACGGAGGACAAAGTTATTATATTTTAATCGTGAACTTTCATTTTTTTTCCATGTATTTCGCGCGCGCCCACACACACACACACACACACATATATATTTTTTGCCAATTACATTTCATATGGATACAATAGAACCATAATAAGGGAAGAAGAACCTATTTGAATTCTCTAAACCTATGCTTTATACATCGTAAGAAGAATATTCATTTATCTATAATTCTTTCGCTTTTTCCCTCTCTACATGTTTTTCTTTTTTTTCTCCTATAATTTTCCAAAAATTTTGGAGTAGTTAAAAAGAACTAAATTTGTTCTGCCTTTCTTCTTTTCCCTCTCCCTCCATCCTCTCCGAACTACAGCAAAGGAAAAGGGGGAGAGCATGGAGGAGCCAGGTAGAACATATAAAGAAGAGAAGCCTAGCTTCATCTGGGCATATACATAATAAAGGGAGCACAAAACAAGCTTAACGGAGTGTTACCTGGTTTGGGCATTGATTAGGAGTAATTCTGGGACTTAGGTTCTGTTAGGACTTATTATTGAGAGTTGTTCAGCCTTGGTCCAAGTATATCAATGTCGAGCTTATTATTGACTCAATCATTGACTTGCTCCTAATCTGGTACACAAGAACTAACTTGTATATATAAATGAGATATAAAGGCAATGTATTTTATATCCCAATTTTTCCAATTTCCTGGTATAACACCACAATATGATTAGACTCACCAGTTAGGAGCCTGGCAATGACAAATTGGATGAGGATTCAGAAGTTACATATATATCGTTAATGAATAGAGCAAGATGAACATTGATTTTGCGCAGTTTTAGAAAGTTCCACGTCTAGCTTAACAATGACATATGATCTAATAAAACCATAACAGGATCTTTCATATATATTCCCACGAAGTACCTAAAATGTCTAATACTTAACATCAAATAATATCCAAATAACGCAAAACGTGCATCATCTTGAATTAAATAACTCAATTGTCGACAATCATCACATAAACAATTCAAATCACAAGAAAACTATTGTTTTTATCCGCTATGAAATACAATTCCCCATTTCACTAATCCAACAAAAAGAAACAACTTTGCTAATAAAAAATGAAATACGAACAAAAGAGTTAAAAAGAGAAACACAAACCTGCTTTTCCATATCAGGAAAGAGAGCAACGAGATAATCGAGCGGTGAAGACGAATTCGAGATGAAGAAAGACCTCGGAGGAGAGCGGGTTCGGCCGGGAGAGGAAGATGAAGAACAACGGATTCTCTTTGAGACTGGCGGCGATGACGGCGATTCCTCAAAGATGTTCGATCTCTTTCCACACACTACGGCAGACATGTTGCGCCAACAAACCTATGAAATTCTTAATCTCTAATCTGTCTCCAATCCTCTCCGACCACTTTTTTCATACAGAAAAAATCACCAAATAATATCTACCCACAAAATATCTAAACAAAATGAATCAGATCAAAATCCACCGATCCGATCCGATCCAATACAATCCAATTTCACCAATTTACTTATAGCTGAGTTGCAGAGAGCTTTAAAACTCCAGGATTTCTGTTAGGGTTAACTTTGTGTACATACAATTTCTTTTACTAAGCATTTATTGGGTAATTGGAAATTTAATTGTTTAAGTTGGAGAGAAATTATAGCAATTCATCGGTTCTCTCTTTTCTTCTCTGTCGAATATTCATGGCATCTGAGACAATAAAGTGACGCGGCTGTGACGGTAATTATAAACTGATACGTGGAGGATGGTGATTGGTTTGCGATGGTTGTGGTGGCCTTGTGGGTGACAGGTACGTGCGATTGAGGATTAAAGAATTTGGTGGCTTGTTGAAAGAGAAAGTTAAAGGATAAGGGAAAGGGTATCTACTCTGAGGTCTAATTTTGACAATGGAAAATAGTTATTATGATTTGGGTTTTGATTCGATTCAGGCACTGGTAATCAGGGTCTAAGCAAAGAGATTAGGAAAACGAATCTACTTTGAGGTCTAAGTTTGATAGTGGAGAAGAGTTATCGTACTCGATTCATGTATTCATCAGTTCAAAATATTGGATTATATTGAGACATCGATTAAATCGATGAGTTTTAAGAAAAGATGATCAATGAAATGAATATGCTGTGAGGTTTAGTTTTTGATCTTCTCGTAAACTCTCAAAATAATTTTTTGATTGTGCGAACCAAAGGGAATTTTATATAGTTTCTCAATAGTAATTCTAGGTAATATTGCATGTAACGTCGGCTTAGCGGTTCTAATAAATTTTTTGTAGTCAAAATAAACTCAATTGCATTTTTTTTGTTAATTATTTCTTGACTTGTTTCATTATTGTCACTCCCTTGATACGAGAATTTGACTCCACAAGAAATTGAACAAAAAGCCTTCGAATTTTGATTAAAAAAATGATTATAGGCCTTCTGTTCTTGAATCAATACGAAATTTGACCACAGAAAATAGTATCATGCTTGCTTCGGGTTTTGATCCAATTAAGGCACTGGGTAATCAATGGGTCTAAGCAAAGAGATTAGGGCAACAGATATATTTTGATGTTTTAATTTTGAAAGTGGAGAATAGTTATCAAACTCGATCCAAGTATTGATCCACTCAAGATATTGAATCATGGGGTTATCGGTTAAATCGATAGGTTTAAGCAAAGAAGATGAAGAAAATAGTTTAATTTTGACCATGAAAATTAGTTATGTGAGGTCATCGGAAGCAAAGAAGATCAAGAAAATGGATCTATAGTGAAGTCTAATTTTGATCATGGAGAATGTAATCAGACTTGATTCGATTAAGGTATTGAGTCATCGAATGAACGAGTTGAACTCATGAGTCTACACAAAGATTGTCAAGGAAAGCGATCTATTGTGAGGTCTAATTCTAATCATGAAAAATAGTTATTTGATTGGATTTGGATATTATTCCAATCAAGGCATTGGACTATCGAGTTACCAATCAAACAGTGGGTCAATGCTTAGAAAATTATTTCAAATTGTTCAGTATAAAATCATCTCTTGAGACAATTAATTTTGTTAGTTATTTCTCACAAATTATGTTTATGTGTGCACATTGTTGATATTGTAAACTTATGTGTTTCTAAAATATGATAATTTAATTTTATGAATTTGTATAATATAGAATTTTTTGCAGCTGTATAGTAAGGATTAAAATCTTGATTTTAATATAAATTAAAGTCAATAATTGATTTTAATAACTCATTTCATGGGCTCATAATTTTTTAAACGCAAATTTTATCAACTTTTTATCAAAATATACTAAAACATTATTTTAATTCATATCAAATAGGGGCATAATATATTTATTGTTTTCGTTTTTGCGATGTACAAACATTGTATATATTATTATTATTCAAAACTTTTGTATGTTAAATTATTCAATATAGCTAAAAATAATGGGATTCGTTATTTTCATTTACCATTCTTATTTCACTCTAATCTATCCCGATTAAAATTTTAAAATTTTTAAAAATTAATATATTCATCAATATTACATTCCAATATTATCCTTATTAAATTCATTCATTTAATGACACTATTATTCACACTATTTTTATATATACTAGTTTTTTACCTATGCAATGCGCATTTTGCGTTAGTTGGAAGGTAATATTAGCGTATGTGGTAGATTGTATTATAAAATCTTTATGTACATTTAAATGAAATAAATAATATTTTATAGAGATATAATGGTGAATCCAAAATTTGAAAAGAGGGGTATTTTAGCAATGTCTAAATTTCTAATCAACATAAAAAGGAAAAAACAGAATGAGGTATTCATAAATTATCATGAATACCATATTAACAAGTAAATGTATCACAAGTTTGCTCTTGAAGATATTATCCACGCTCACCATCAGATACAAGCTTCTCTATTTTGTCAATATTATCTTGAAAAAATGTCGTCTTCAACCATATCTTCTACACTCGGTACAAGAACTGAAGCGTCATATAATGCAACAAGCAGCAGCAAGACATGTTGCAAAGTTATGGAAAAAATCCAAAAAGAAAAGCAAAGCAGACTTTCCAAATTGTAGATGAGTTTTTGAATACCTAGAGGTTGATTCAGGTACAAATTGATGGAGGTACATATCTATGTATCACTTTCAATTTTGGGTTCCTAGAACCAAGAAAAGTAACAAGTGTTAGCATGATAGCATCTCAGACCGTTTACATATTGCCTAAAGACAAACATCATAGACCTGCATCCAAAAGAACTTCATGTCATCCACATGAAAACTTCAGGATGTAAACATTTCCAGAAAATTGATTAACCTGAAAAAAATAGATAAATCAAGAATCAACTGAAAATATTATGATTCTTAACGACTATGGACAACACAAGACCAAAAAATATGTACCTTTTCAAAAAAATGCTTCATCTGGAAAGACATTTTGATCCCACATACAACTTATGTTAAGAAATAAGTTGGAGCAAAATGAGAGTAGATAAGAATAGTAGTATCAGATGTAACGGAACCAAGATAAATGATAAATGGAAAAATAATAAGCATCAGGTTTCCATCGTCGTAATAAAGACATGAAACATCATACATCTTCAACAATGTTCACATATTGATCCAGCAACTGAAAATGGATTAGCCCTTCTTCACTATATTGAAGAGACAATTCTAGTAAGGATGTGAATTCAACAATTATAATATGAAGTAAACTGAACCCAAACATCGGAAACTTTTAAACTTTTAGGGAGAATACTCAAAAAATAAACATAAACACATGGACAAAATTAATAGAGACAATTTTCTGTAATCACTCATACCCTTCATATTCGCACAAGTCCTTTACGAGAATTAGGGACAACACGATTTCCCTCCATAAGCTCCCTGCACGAAACTCCAGCAATACTTCATGTCCAATGGAAGAACAAATTGTTATCTAATCACAGGCCCTAATCATAAGAATAGAACAGAATATATATGTTGAACAAATTAATGAGGATATAAGAACTTGACACATGATCTTCATCTCAATGTTATTGTAGCAAGAGGATCATGTTAAACATAATTATTTGCCTTTCAGATCAAAAGTCAAGTTTGTTATTTCTATTTATGTTAATTTCACATCCAAAACAACTTTAGCACCCCAAACATGCAATTCCCAGACACAGTCCAAAGAACTACCTCGTATAGCCAAATGAAGAGGTGCACTCCTTGGGTAGTTGCTGTTGGGAAACTACTTAATCATGCACAGCGAAAAATAAATCAACTTTCAATTCTCACCAAGGATCTGCTTTGTGTTTAGATAGAAACAGTGATAAGAATTATACATTTGATGAATTCAACAAACTCCTTTGCTTTTTCTTGAACTCTAATGATCACGATATACAATTCAAGCTGTCCAATTGTCCAGCCTTCAATGGTTATCCACACAGAGAACAAGAATGACGATCAAGATTTTCTTTTCTTGTGCTAGCAAGAATAATGAATTAATTCTCTACAATCTTCAAACCCTAGCAGCCTATTAATATAAGTCCAAACGGACTTGGCCCGTCTCTTAAACTTAACCCGATCCAATATGTCAGGGCAATACATATGACGAAAAATGTCACATGGTGTGACAAAATCAAACCTTTTCGTTTATCGTGAAACTATAATTCTTTTGTCAATATAATCTGATCAATTATGATATATGGATATGTGTCAATCTCAATTATCGATCATATCTTTTATCCTACTGTTAAGTCAATGTAAGTCGAAAACTCATTTTCGACTTATGAGTTCACATTGGCCAAGGATTTTAATATCAACTTAACTGGATAAAATGTAGATCATATTCTCTTATTATCTAAGAGTGACGAATCCTTTATCGATAATTCACAACCTTCATATGATTCTTGACATACCCGAACAATACTATATTAGCAACCCTTTGTAGAGAAACATAAAAAACCACCAAAGTATGACTATCCTCATATAAGGCACTATGATAACCACAAATCAAAAGACCAATTCCACTACCGAATGTTAGAAATTAACCACTAACACTCAGATAGTTATCCATGTGGAATCTCCGAGCGGGTCTCCAATGTTTTGTTCTATAACAAAACATTCACGTACTCATTTAAGTGTCACCACACTTTAACTTATGAGATCAGCTATTTACTTCACAAGTAAGAAATGCCACACGTGATGGTCTATCCGTAATAACGATATCCGTGTCTTGTTATTACATACGACCACGGACGATTTAAAATTCAGTCATATGTAATTTATATCTCACAATCACAACTCCTTGTGATTAACAAATCACCAAGACTTGAATCTACGGATTCTATTATTTGATTTATTAATTCGATTAAAGAATAAATCTTGCCAAAAATATGCATCGATTATATAGATTATGATTGTTTATATCCAAAGTTGATTGGATTTAGGGCATAATACTTACAGTTGCAACTATTGTCTGTCATTATAACTGATAAATATAAGGAAAATGCTAAAAGAACTGGATTAAAGGTTTGCGTATCCACAAAATAATAAGTCTTCTTATATGCAATTATATTTTTTATGATACAGACAATGAAGTTAAAAATCGTATGAAAATTTTATTAAACATTGTTGAGCTTACTTTGATTCTTTTAATCGAAATTTTGAAAACAAATCCATATAGTAAATGTAGCAATCCAGCACTCCATCCAGGCACAAGGAGATATCTTTATAACATCTGGTGGATTGACGCTAGTGTTTAAACATAAAACAAGAGCAATACATCCCGTTTTCATCTTCAACAAATGTAGGAAGTTCAGACAGACAAGTATATACAAGATATGTCATACGTCTCAATTCAAAATTTTCTGAAAAGAATATAGACTGAAATGAACTTCAACATAGCTATCCACAACAGTAAAGTCAAAGGCATGAAATGTAAGGCACTCATGAACAAAAACAAACTTTAATATGTAAATAGTAAATAACGATCATAGAAAATCAGCTCTGTCATTACGTACTTAAATACATGGAGAAAATAAGTAACGCAAAATAATTTTTTTCCCTTCTAGTTCTCTTGGGCATTGATAATTCTTCTTACTAAGGTGATTTGATTTTATGAAAATGTGTGGTAACAATAATGGTAATATAAGTGGTAGAATGAAAAACTAAATCGAAAGAAGTATGAATTATGCTAGTTGATATTAGAGATAATGAATTGATGAATCATAAACAAACCACTATAAGGAAAATATTGTAGAACTACATACCTTTGTTTGTGTTTGTACTTCCAACCATATTGCACAACAGATGAACTAAAGCAGAAAATGGAATTTAATTGTATTTTCGAGAATAATAAAAATTACAGTCTATACTGTCCACAATGCTGTATATAATTAGAGAATGAACAAACTAACCCATGTAACCTATCCAGCTATACTCTTGCCTAAATATGCAGTTCCAGCCGACGTATTTTTCACAATTCTGATGGTTATCCATTAGTATCAAGATGAACAAGGATATAGAAAATATTCATTATAATAAATATATACTACAATCTTCCATATGTATATAGTTATTCTCTTTGATGATACTGATTCTATTGGATATCCTAGAATGGAACATTTTATGTATTTGAGTAAAAAAAATTGCACAGTTTGACCTAGAGAAGAAATAGTTTTAAGTTAGGTTGAATTAGTACCATAAATATAAAAACAAATTAAACAGAAAATGAAATATTATAGTAAACAGTAAATTGTTTAAATACTTACCCATTGTTTTCACAAGGTAGGTAAGGTATGATGTCCAACTCTATTTATTTGTTTCTATGTTTCCTTATATCTTGTATAATGAAGGAAAAGTCTGAAAACATTAATAATGTTTGGACTAAATTGAATACTGCATTTGCATGTGCCATGACTTGTTGTGGCGTGTAAACATTGTGGCTACAATCATATATCTGGAATTTCCTTTCACGTAAATTAACAAGAAAGAGATACCAACTGTTGCATGGATATGAACATAGAATTAATAGATAATTGCATGTTATCCATGGACAACTAGCTATTGGCAAAGGACCATTTATGTAATGTCCTATAATGGTTAGATCCAGTGAATCTGTACTGGCACTTCCTTCTCGTATGTTTATGTGCCATATTATCTAGCGAGCACATTCATTTTCAAATCTGAAGTTAAGAATTGCATATTTTTTTGAAACAAGGTTGCAACCATCATTAATGAATCACTTTAATAGTTTTAACTCTAAGTCAATATTCTAATAGAATAAATAGATGCAAAGTATAAATTAAGTATGGAATGAAATTTATTATGATCACTAAACTTTAATAACCGCAGTATTCATATCCTGTGTTGTATTCATTATAGCTTTTAATGTGTTTCTTCCTTAGAGATTGACAGTTCCATCATCCCAATTCCGCGATGTGTGGGCTGGGGTCCACAATTTTTCGCGCGCGCAGACACTCGATCTTCGTTGCGCGGATTTGGTGTCCGTGCAGCGACACCCCAGCTAAGCGGACACTCAAGAGTGTGGTTTAAACTTACCTTCTTTTACGGTGGATTAAGTGGTTGGCAGTGGCGGCGTGTTGGCTTGGGTAGGTTAAAAGTAAAGGAATGTTCAAATTCTTTTTCTAAAGGAAGCAAATGAATGACTTGGGAAGGTTAGAAGCAAATGAATGTTCATTAATTATAAATTTAATTTCAATCATTATTATCTTAATTTTTAAATATTCATTTAATTTAAAAAAATTTAAAAATTGTGAAGTGATATCCAAAAAGATTTTATATTAATTATAAAACAACAACCTTTTTTCTTTTAATTTTAAATATAAAAAAATAGTGCTTCGATGAAAATTGATGATGAAACCTATATTCCAGTTCATTACATTATTACCAGGATTAAATTTACTTGATAAGTTAAAAAAGAAAACATAGTTTTGTAATGTCGAGAATGCTTTCTAGTTGTTTTATGTTTTGAATTTTGTAGTTTGAAATGCTACATTATTGACTAAATGCAATGAAATAAAAATGTAAATATTACTATAAATATTTTATTTTTTTATTAAAAAGTGTGTAGACACAAAATGTGATAGATATATTACAAAAGTGTTATGTTCATATATACTAGCAGTAAATGTACAAAGATTACAGATTACAGTGATATATCACAATATTCACATTCTAAACGATAAAGAAAGAAACAAAAAGCCCATATCAATTCCTTCACCTCTTAATCTAAAAAATAAGTTATTAGTTAGTAGAGTTGTAGCTGAAAATGACTGCGGATAGGTGAGGTTGCTTGTCTTACTTTACTGCCAACCGCTACAAAAGCAATGTAAATGATTTTCATTCATTTTTCTGGTTGTCGGTTTCATAGCCTCTATGAGCTTTCTTTTTCGGCTTCGAGTCTATTCCAATAATTTCATCTGATGTTTGGAAGAGAGACCTTTTTGTAATTGTTGCAGTTTCTTTGGTGTTCGTGGAGACTTTAGTGGCAGGATTGTGCATTTTGTCTTTACCTATTGTGTCTTTCTTGTTTGAATATTCCTTCATTTCAGCTGGGTTGCTCATATCAATTATGGTGCTCAAAGGATTTGTTTCAGTCATTATAAGCTCGCTGTCAATGATTGCAACTAAATAGTTGAATGCAAAGACTATTTCAAATTGATATTCGGGAGGGTTTTGGCGTTTCTGTGTCACCTTTAGATAGAACAAGAACTCTATTTCACTTTCCATTTTATTGACATTGTTGATTTCTACATGTGGTTCCTGTGACAGTTCATGTGTTTGAATAGTAAATGATGGTGTGTTGAAGGAATTATTGTTGGAGGGTTTTAGAACTTGGTTTTACCTTTTGGAAATGGTTCATCGACAATAGTTTGCAATAATGTTTCAGCTACGTTTCCTATAATGTTTGCATCTAACGATCCAAATTTATCTTTGAGGTGCACAAAAGCATTTGCTCTATAAATGATTTATTTCCAAATCATGTATAATATAATTTTTGAATGAAGTATATGTTTAATGGTGTAAGTTACCTGTGATAGCTTTTGCTTGTTCAGACTTGTAGAATCGACATTTGTAGACTTGATCAAACTCTGCATTTGATGTTTTATTGCAATTGTTGCATGACATATACCAAAATTTTTTATTTTTTGAAATGAATTTCCAATATGCTTTTACCCAATAGAATTTTTTCTTTAAAAAAAAGGTTAAAGAAATAGTAAGAGGGGAAAATATGTAGCTTTTGATAATGTTTATTATATAATATAGAAAGAATGTATTCATTTACTTATATATTAAAAGAAATAATTTAAAAATTACCCCAAGATAGACTCTCAGTAAGTCGGTAATTGGTGTGAATTTGTCTTCAATTGGAGGCAATTTTTTGTAAGCTTGTCAAGTCCTTCTTTGTTAGCTGTCACCCTATAAGAAATAAATATTAAATTAATTATAAAACTTATTGTTGTATTCTTTTTTTTTCTATGCACATGTTGAAAATATCAAGAAGATTATTTATTTTAAGTAACAGTCTGTGTAGTCTACAATAGCCAATAGGTCAGAATGGATGAAGAAGGTACTGTTGACTTTGATTGAAAGGATAATGCTAGCATAAGTGAGAAACAACAACGAATGTGACTATGTAATTTTGTAAGAGTGTTATAAATGAATGAATGCAAATTGAACATACCATTGTACGAAGAAACCTTAAGATTAGTAGCCTATATAGCAGGTCTGGTTGCAAGATTTTCATGTATTGTAATGCATTCTCGTTCAATAAAGCTATCCCATAGGGTAAGCATCGCTGTTTGGAATTGTTTGTCTATCAATATAACATCCTGAAGGGCAGCTTTTATACCAAAATGGGTTTGAATAATTTGTTTTTATCTAATGTCTACATCTACATCTACAACACCTACAAGACAGAGAAGTTATTTTTATGTATTTTGTATGCAAAAAATTTCAAAATTATAAACGATGAAATTACTGGTTGTAAAGTTGATATTTAAAATATTACTGATGTTGATATTCTTATTCATGTGTTGCTCTAGTTCATCAAATGGAATAAGTTGGTATTGTGAGAAGGGGAAGTTTAAGTTGTTCTCATGTAATATCATGTAATTCTTCAATCTTTGTTCATCCTGTGATAGTCCACATTTTTGCTTCATCTGAGCTTTTAAACTGATTTTTGTTATCTTTAACTGTTACATTCAAGATAACGTATGTTTTTCCCGATCATTAAGTGTAGCAATATTTGTATCATACATTGTTACTGTAATTTGGTTACCCTATTTAACAGTAGTAGAAGTTGAAAATGTTTACAAAATAAACAGATATATTAATAATTAAAAAATAATTGTACATGTTACTACTACTTATGTACCTTTAAATCTATGAGGACAACATTTTGGTATCTGCTAGTGGAATTACGAGGAATCTTTGGTGATTGTTTTCCAGCGATGACTACTTTTGAAGATCAATTAGTCTCTAAAGTTGCAATGTGTGGGATAAATTTATAGAGTCCAGCCATCTTTGATATACGTGATTGAAAAGAACAATAAGTAGAAATGAAGACAGTTGTAGGTATAAGTTTAATATTCGAAATTTAACATTATAGAAGAAATGTAAGAATATCGATAATAAGGAGAAATTTCAGCTGGAGAATGTAAGAATTACCATTAATGAATAGGAGATAGAGTTTCTGAAGTGCTGGTAATTGGAAATGAGAAATGTAATCGTGTTTTCTATTTGCATGTTTTAACTTGAAATATAAAGTTAAGGTATTTATAGAATACTTAGGATAGACAATTTGAGTGTGCACGGGATAAAGTTAAAAGTATTAATGTGGCCATATGAGTTGAACTGTGATGGAAGGATTGTACAACAAGAATTATATATGTATGGAATGAAGTGCTTTAGTTTTGTTTTTAGCAGGAATGCAATTCCTTTTTCGTTGCTTATTATAATTTATTTAAATAAGATCAAGATGTTATACTGAAGAAACATTGTCCAACTTAAGTTAATAGGACTGTATAAGTTAGCTAGGTAATATTTGATTGATATTTGGTTATGTGCATTGAACTTAGGAATAAGCTTAATTGACAAACTAATTACGGTAGTAAACTTTAAGTATTAAATCATTATTAAATGAGTTACGAAGTTCAATTGTGATTGATATCCTATAAAGTTAAAAGTATTAGCCATGTGTCGCTCAAAAATATCTACTGAGAAAGGAAAGTTATCGGTTGGTAAAAAATATTTGGTATTAATGTGTCAGTCAAAAAAACCGTGAGAATGAAAGTTATCATTTGGTAGAAAATATATGTTATTAAATATTAAATATATATAATGTTTTAAAGCAAGAATTGTATATATGAGATGAAGTGTTGCGAAGGTGGTTTTGTTTTTAGCCGAATTGGAAAAGTAAAAGTTGAAGTTTTATACAACTATATGTAAGAATGTAATTGTTATTGTATAGTAGTGAGAAGAAGGGCTACATGAATGGGAGTGAATAATTTTCGAAAATTAATATGATTTGTAAACGAGTATGGTAATTCGAAGTGCAAGTACCATGATTTTGAACATAATCATTATTTGTTGTACTAACAACAAAAATAAAAGTATTAACTTAGTGGAATTTGAAATTGTACTTAATGTAACAAAATGTTATAAGATCATAGTTTAATTAGTAGAAGAACGAAATTTATGTATTTTAATTATTTGAAGCAGCACTTATAGGGTAAACATGTTCAATTTATAATGTAAAATAAATAGGTAATTTTAAAAATACAAGAGAAGTTGGAATATCTTTTGTATATTTATGAACTAACAAGAATGTGTTTATAGCTTAAGAGAAATTATGGCGATAAGATATAAAGAAGAGAAGAATGTGTTGGTGAAAATCTGAAGACAAGTACGTGCAAACTGATGTGCTCTCCGCGCTGCGCGGAGATTTCTATCCTTGGGTGGACCAGGCTACGCAGAGAGAACGAAGATGTATTTTTGTGCACCGTGGAGATTGCTCTCCGCTCAAGCAGAGCTCTCAGTGTTGTGCGGAGATTTGCTCTCCACGTGCATGGAGAGTGCTCTTTGCGCTCTACGCGGAGATTGCTTTCCGCGCAGAGATTGCTTCCCTAGAGCATAAATCAACATTACTCATAGTAAAATATATTTTTGACATTATATGTGGTAGAAAAAATAGATATAAAATAAACTGTCCTCCAACTACAAAATGGAACACCAATAGTTTCATACAAAATCTATAAAAAAAGAGGGATGGATTATAACCATTAGAATAGTATTGATAACTAAGTGTACGCATATTATCAAAAGTATAACAGGCTTGCTTCGATGATGTCTTCTATAGATGTATGAATGAAATAATTTCCTTGTACATTACGTTTTTAGTACATGTGATGTGTAAAATTTCATTAGTTGACTAGTTAAGTAGAATTTTTAGAGACCTTCTCATTTTAGCTATTGACAATGCTACATAAAGCTGACCATGACAAAAAAGTGGCCCTGGAAGATATAAACCAACAAAATCAAGTGCTTGTCCTTGAGCTTTGTTTATCGTCATTACGAAGCATAGCCTAATTGGAAATTGAGTTCTTTTGAATGGAATTGAAGTTTGATCACTTTGAAGTGGTATAAAAGGAATTCTTGGTAAGAAAACATATTTTCTACAATATTCCCTAGATGTAATTTCAACAAGAATTACATCATTCTCAAATTCTCGACAAGTAAGGCGTGTTCCATTGCATAAACTTTTGGAAGGATTGATATTCCGCAGTAACATGACATGACAATTTATCTTAAACTTTAATGCATGTGGTGGAATACCATTTGAGGTCAAACTATTCAGAAAATCTTCTTGTAAGCTTTGCTCTGATTTATCGACTGCTTCATCAAAGCTATAATACATACAAATTTGACCAGGAATATGTTCCAATAGAATCTTGTTAATATGATCAACACATTTATTTCTAAGTGTAAGAATAACTTGATATATGTTTCATATTTGGAAAGACATGATGTATTAATGTTTTTAAAGATGTTATTTCATCCTCGAATGGTACAATTATTTTGTTTGGAAGCTAAATATAATTACA
Organism: Fraxinus cuspidata; assembly: GCA_903798385.1. Classification (NCBI taxonomy): domain Eukaryota; kingdom Viridiplantae; phylum Streptophyta; class Magnoliopsida; order Lamiales; family Oleaceae; genus Fraxinus; species Fraxinus cuspidata. Next base: position 27,202 of record CAIGRP010111794.1, read on the forward strand.
AGAATGTTGTTGCTATGTCCCGTTTCCAATTCTTAACAAGTAATTATAAAAAGTAGGATTAAACTTTGTCTTCGTATTTTCAACTAACGTCAGATGTAATAGTAGAGGCCATAGGTCAGAGAAAACTAAGCTAACTTTCATTATGTCTTCTTTTTTCCCTCTTGGTACCACTGGTAGAACTTGTCGGAAATCCCCTCCGAGAACCATCACTTTACCAAAAGGCAAGTTACAATCGTTAATATATCTTAGCATTTTATCCACAACTTCATCAGCACACCGATTTACCATGGGTGCTTCGTCCCAAATTATTTACTTACACATTTTCTAAAAAATTCCTAAAGCAGATTGCTTCCTAATAGAGCAGCTTACTTCACCAAGTGTTTTAAAGGAATTTTAAATTTTAAATGAGCAGTTTGACCTCCAAGTAAAAGAGATACAGATATTCCAGAAGATGCAGTTGCCAAAGCAATAGAATTTTGAGACCTTACAACAGTTAATAATGCTTTATATAAAAAAAAGTTTTAAATGTGCTACCTGGACCGTCAATGAAGAAAGCACCATTTGATTCCAATGTTATTTTTTCCATAATTGTATTATACACAAATTGTTGCTTGTGATTTAAGCTTGCTGCACAAACATAGCCTTCTTCAATATTCAAATTTGTTGTCTCATCATCAACCATTCTCCTTAATCTTTCAGTTTCATTTATATTTACATTGAATTGTACCATATCGCAGACATTTATGTTTTTACCCGAGATTTTAAGATACAATTAATATCCTCTAGAGCCCGTAGTTCACCAGCATGTGAAGACATATTTTCATGTACGTAATCATCAATCATATATGATTTGAATTTAGTCCACAATAATTTCAGATCATTAGGGTTGCAAAGCATAAGAAGTGTACCAAAGAGATGCCTTAAAGAAATTGGCATTTCATAAAGAATAGTTTCGGATAAACATTATTCACAATTGTTATCTCCACTTAATAAACCATGTAGAAGCACTGCTTCTCAATATGTGACAACAGTGATCCCGTTTAAAGTTCGTAAATCTTGAAATGATGTTGGACCTCGAATATGATTCATAAGAACACGGAGGAAATATTGTTCTCCTTCAGATGTATTTACTGTAAAAATTCGTCCTATAACAACTTGTTTCTTTCTGCGAGTCCAATTTTATTATTTGTATTCCAAACAAAACGTATTGGAAAATCTCGATACAAAAGAGTACGAGCAAATTCATTTGCTTCACTCATCTGGAAAAACATCTGTCAATATTTTTTTCTTGTATTTTCGTTCTCGACAACAGTAGATAAATTGTCCTCATTGTCGTAGTTACATGCCAATGATTTTCGATGTTAAGCTGTAAAGATACATCGTTGGACAAATTTCCGACAGATTTGAAGGAAAAAAATCCTCTACATAGCTTCAGATGGAGATGTCCATCTAGCAGATTGGTGACAGAAATTTCATATATTTCTTTCTTTTTCTCTGTTTCATTTGTGTAGACTGAAAAACTAATATGATCCTGTCCTTTGTACACATATTTATACAAATATTTTACATTTTTGATAGAAGAACATACTTCTATGTTAATGTGGTAGTCACATTTTACACTTAAATAAAGATTGTATGGTACAACCCATCGGTTGTCTAACATATGACCTCTAACTCGAATAGAAATACCGTTATGTTATGAACCAACCCCATATTAAAAAAAAACGTTTTGATATTACTTGTTGAGAAACCGACCAAATAATTAAAGATGAAAATATGGACAATATGAAATTTAATAGATCATTCAACAATCAAGAAAATTGTGGAATGAGAGAATTTATGATATCAAGAAACAAACAATTGTCTTACAAGATTTGATCATCTCTATGTAAACAATTCTTTCTTATTTCTAATGTATAGACAATGATCTAATTGTTATAATATCTTTTGAGTCTTGCATTTTCTTTCTTATTAAGTGTCTATACCTTGTGGAGTATATATAGAAACTAAATCTCTAAGTTGTGGAGTCCAAGATGAAAAAGAGTCCTTAATTCAATCAAACTCCCAAAACACCATGAAATTTTATTCCTAATCAAACTGGACTTCTAAACTAAGATCATGCAACAATCGTTAATTGACTTTTTAAAGAAAACAAGCCTGTCTATTACATATATATGAAAACTTCTAAATCACATATAATTATTTTTCACAAATCTAACAAACTCCACCTTGACACAAATTCTATGGAAAGGAATTAAATCTCCACTATTCAAGTCATTCTCCAACTCTTCCACCATGTCCCAATCGGACACCCCATGCCCCTTTCAGGCATATTCAGTAATTGTGAACTACATTCAAGCCATGCATACTAGCAGAACTACCTTGCGCACCATCCTTGCTTGAATCATCCCATTCACTTCCAGCTCTAGCCAAGTTAATAAACCTACTTGAACCACCACAAGCAACCTCAACTCCATCTGAGTTGTCAAACCTGTTCAAATCACCATGAGCAATATGATCAACAAGATCACAATCAGCTCCCCTTGAGCTACTAGAAAGTTTCTCAATATTAATTTTCAAGTCACCACGAACAACCCAATCACAACAAACTCTATCCTAGTTACCGCTTACTAAACCATAAGTTGTAGTTGCTTCCTCCGTGATCGTCGAACCTTCCAACACATATAACCGGGACTTTCTCCGCCCCCTTAATACAACCCGAGTACCCTTGCTAACTTTCAGAACTCCACCTCCACCGGTATATCTGTACCCTTTTGAATCAAGAATACTCAATGAGATCAAATTTCTGTTTATACTTGGAACATGTCGAACCTAGCCAAGTGTTCTAACCGTCCCATTTGGCATCTTGATTTTGACGTTATTGCTTCCTGTCATCACAGATGCCCTTGCAACCATTTCATATGAAGAAAACCAATCCCGTTTTGAACACATATGAAAAGTGCAAGCTGAATCAAGAATACAATCCTAGTTAGGTTTAGAGTCACATTCAGTAATCGCCAACAAATCTCCATCATCGTTCTTTTCTGCAAGATTAATGTTACCGAAACTTTCTAATTGTTCATCCCGATCTGTAGTAGCAAACCTCTTCTGTCACTCATATCAATCCCTCTTCATGTGCCTCTTGTTGTTGCAATACCAACATACTATACCGTTGTTGCTATCTTTGACTCTGTCCCTTCCATGACCACCAGTCATCCTCTCACAAACAAAAAAACCCTCTCCATGAGTCTCAGAACTAATGACCAAATGTTTCATCTTCTCCTTAGAATAAAGCGCATCATATACCTCGTCAATTATAAGAGTATCTCGACTATAGAGAATGCTATCTCTAAAAGATCATTGGCTCTAATACCACTTGTTATGAACCAACCCGATATCAACAACGTTTTGATATCACTTGTTGAGAAATCAGCCAAATAATTAAAGGTGTAAATATGGAAAATATGAAATTTAATTGATCATACAACAATCAAGAAAATTGTGGAAGATGTGAATTTATTATACCAAGAAACAAACAATTCTCTTACAAGATTTGATCCTCTCAATCTAATCTAAAAAATTATCTCTTGTTTCAAATGTATACTACAATGATCTAATTGTTATAATCTTTCTTGAGCATTACCTTTTCTTCATTTTTAAGTGTCTATACCTTGTGGAGTATTTATAGAAGCCAAATCTCTAAGTTGTGGAGTTCAAGATGAAGAAGAAGTCTTTAATTCAATCAAACTCCCAAAACACCATGAAATCTTATTCCTAATCAAACTGGACTTCTAAACCAAGATTAAACAAACTTCATTCATGCAACAAACTTCTAAATCACATAGAATTTTTGTGACAAACCTAACACGTTATCATGACGCTTATACAATGGATATGATTTTTGACCAAATATAGTAATATTACAGAAATCCCTTGGGTATTTGTTTTTACAACATTTATTTGCCTCCATGCATACATTTTTTGGATTCATATTCCCACAAAGGCTATGCATATTATGTCTAGTAATAACAAAATGAAGACGAGGGTATTTATTTTTGTCAAGAATTTCACATGACATTATTCTATCGACCTCTTGAGCACAAGAGATTTTATATCCAGATTTGAATATTAACAACATATGTGCATGCGGAAGTCCTATTTTCTGGAATTCAATCACATATATATGTACAATAACAGGGCCTTAAAATACTTGTTTTGTTTAAATCATGTCTCTATTCTTCTAATTTTGATCTAAATATACATACAATTACATTGGCCGATTTTGAACTTCGTCATTGTGTTTTAGTTCTTCCCTAATCTCTGTCCAATTTAGATTACATGTTATAGTAAAAATTATATTAGATTTTCCATAACGTTGCACAGTAGACATTCCATCCATGTATCTTCTTAGCATATCACGAAGCCCACATGTAAAAGATTGTGGTAAAATAAATTTTCTTCCAACTTTGGATCCTCTTGTTTCCCCATTTTGAACACTCCCTACAATACCTTGGTAAATTTCAGCAGGAATTTATTTTTGATTATTGCGAAAATAGTCTAACCTAGTAGTTTCAATATTAACATACATATTTACAACATATTGCTGAAATAATCTGCCACTGTGAAGCAATAGAGACTTACATGAAGGACTGATTTGTAATTTGTACGATTAATATAACAAGAGACCTGAGTACATTTCTTCGCTTGACTGAGCATTGTAGTATCCAAAGGGAAACCAAATTGAATATTAATTGTTAAGACAAGATATTTTAAAACATACAAAACTCTAAGAGAAGATATATTTGCAAACCTTCATTCTCTTTTTCGATAAATTCAGCTGCAGAAGTAGTTATGTTAGGAAAAACATCATATGCCAGCATATGTTAAGGCTGAAAGTACGTGCTTTTGTGTCTCTCAATGCCTTCATGCCAACCACATTCCCCATATGGGAAGAGTAATAGATACTGCAATGGATCATAATATCCATAATAGTAATGAACTCTATGTGAATCATCATAATGACCGTATATAGAGATATCACGAGCACGGACATTAGCATTTGCATCATCTTCGACCCATATAACAACTATTTGAGATGTTGTAGGTGTATTAAAAACTCTTTGATCAATCACAACGTATTTGTATTTGATGATCATGCAAGTTAGTCATATCACTTAAAGACCTAAAGAATTTACTGTATGGATTTGTTTTCAAGATTTCAATTAAAAGAATCAAAGTAGACTCAACAAAGTTTTATGAAATTTTCATATGATTTTCAATTTCATTGTCTGTATCATAAAATATAACTGCATATAAGAAGATATATTATTTTGTGGTATAAGTTCATTTACATAATGATGCACTTATCATTGAACCCAAAATGTGCAAATATATTTGTATGGTTTAAAGAGTTCTTTATCGTATTTTACACCAAATGAAGTGAAAGCAAAATGGTTATTATATTCCCTTGCAATTTTTTTTTTGAATTCCATACAATGAAGTTCCTTAGAAGTAAATAAATAATACAGCTCAGTTGGTGAGTCACATATAAGAAGCTTAACTTTTTCCATCAGAACAACAAATGCCTTTACTTTCTTTATAAAATTTGCATGCCTTACAATGTTTACAATAAATAGAAGCTGGTAATATATATGCAGTAGATGGTATGTTCAATCCATTGAAAGTTCCTTCTAATTTAAAATTGAAAATATATGCTTCTTCATTTGAAGTTGAAGTGTCAAAGTTTTGATGAATTATTGATTCATGTAGTTGGACAACAAGAAAATAATTATTTTTAGATAACATAGGGTCATTTCTCGTTTTTGTGATAATAACTGCAACCAGTTTGAAGACTACTTTGCCTATCTCTCTGTCTCTGAATTCGTTGTTGGTGAATGAAAGATCTGTATAATTTGTTTCCACTTCCGAAGGCAGCATCAAAGTTAACAACAACATTGTCTTCATCAACAGAAGATTCCAAAATATCTATAGTAGCACCAGAAGGAATTATTGAATATTTGAACTCCAAAAGGTAAGCAGTATCAACTATGACAATTGAAGAATACTATCTATTATCATATATGTTCGTACTAAACTGTAAGAAATATTTGACTATTTAAATTTTCTAAAAATGTAATAATTATATAACATTAATTAAACTCTCTGAAAACACAACACAAAATCTGAATTTCAGCAACAAGATTTAAACATGAAGGACAAACATGCATATATGTGGAAAAACAATCAATATGACAATAATTGTTGGCATATGTTATGGATCTGATAGGGAGATTCGACAACAACGGTTGGTTTTGCTATAACAACTACCCAAAACACAAAATCGAAGAGAAGTTAAAACTTGGACAACCTATGCACATGAAATTGTCCTTCCAAAAAGAAACAATAAGTAAGATCCCAATACCAAAATAAATAAATAAAAATTGACTAACCTAACAAAGCTCGTAATAGTAGCTCACTTTCGACCATCGAATTTGCTTGCAGATTTTTTTGTTGTTCCGTTCCGTCCGTAGAGGAGCTATTTTTGCAGGTTTCTACTTCTTCTTCCAGTTTGGCGTGATTGTCTAGAGAGGATTTGTTGTTCTTTACGGACGGGAAGATAATTTTTTTAAGAGGCATGCACACTTAAGATTGGATCCGGAGGGAAAGCTATAGTAAAATATTTGTTTAAGTCAATGGGAGAAAATAAAGCGGCCACATTTATTTCATTTCTCTGAATGAATAGTAAACAAAATTTTTGTGTGTAAGTCAAATAAAGTAGCCACATTAATTTCTTTTGTCTGGATGATCAACTAGCGTATGTCCCTCTGTCTCTGATCCTTTCAAGCATAGAATAAAGTGAGCGGGGATTGCCGGGTTTCAGCGGATACGAGCACAAGCTGTAATAGCAGTGGACAATTGATCAGTCGATATCTTAGGAGGATTACAGTCTGAGTCATCAACATGTTTTGTATTGCCTAGTAATAGTAGCTCACTTTCGACTATCGAATTTGAATGCAAATTTCTTGTTGTTCTGTTTCGTCCGTAGATGAGCTATTTTTGCAGGTTTTAACTTCTTCTTCCAGTTTNGTAATAGTAGCTCACTTTCGACTATCGAATTTGAATGCAAATTTCTTGTTGTTCTGTTTCGTCCGTAGATGAGCTATTTTTGCAGGTTTTAACTTCTTCTTCCAGTTTGGCGTAATCGTCTAGAGAAGATTTGTTGTACTTTACAGATGGGAAGATAAATTTCTTAAGGGGCATCTATAGTTAATGATTGGATCCGAAGGAAAGCTACAGTAAATTATTTGTTATAGTCAACAATGAGAGGAAATAAAGCGGCCACATTAATTTCATTTCTCTGCATGAACGGTAAACATAATTTTTGTGTGTAAGTCAAATAAAGCAGCCACATTAATTTCATTTGTTTGCATGAACAGTACAAATTATTATGCCTCTTTTGTGTGATGAATAGTATAGAACGAGTTGGAAACCATTTAGTGTGAAAACTCTGTTTCAAGATGAATAGTGATGTTGGGATCATCTCTTTTAAGAGGAGGATATTCATTCTAAATCTTTTTCGATCAATTTTAATTTTTTTTAAATTGATTATATTAATCGCCATTATATTCCAACATTCTAATAAACGCAAAGCTCATTAGTTTAGGAAATATAATTATAAAGTAACTTTTAACTTCTTCATTTTGTTTAGGATCGATTTTAAATGATTTAACGAGCATCAAGTGCATTCTCAATTTGTTATACATAAGTGTAGGAGCCAAAATTATGCGAAAACCAAATAATTTCCATTCCACAATGTCTCTGTCATAAACTTCATGTCCAAGATGGAAGGAGGCAAAAAATATGCACTTTAACCAATACTATAAATAGAGCAGCAACTGAAAACTAAGGACATCATGGATATTTGGGATTTTCTGACCAATCTTATAGCTACACATCGCCACCAATACCGTGACAATGAGTAGTGACAATGAGTAGTGGGAATAGTCATACAATTAAGTCCCTGTTTGGTTTGCCTTGAGTAGATTTTTTTAAAAGTTATGTGAAATTTATGATGGAAAAGTTGATAAAAGTTATGGTTCCATAAATATCTAATTAAAAATTATGAATTTGAGAAAAATGAATTTTAAAAAATTTGGAACTAAACAAGAACTAAATGTTATGGTCGAATGTAACGTTTACTTCGCGGTACTAAAGCATTATGTATTTTTATTATTGTGTGCATATATTATTATTATATGAACAAGGCTAAACAATCATAGATGGTTGCACTGTAAGAAAGAAAAAAAAACCCCAATATAAATTTGAAGTCAATGACATGTACCAATATTCGAAAGACTTGGACAACTGTTGAACCTTACCAATGACGGTTTTTTTGTGCCCATATTTGAGGGTCGTACTATGAAATAACCTTCTCAAGTCTTAACAGTCAAGTCTTAACACATTCCAAGGCACAATATCTTTAATAAAATATAATCTAACATTAACGTGTTTAGTATGTAATTGAAATACAAAGTTCTTACACAAATTTATTGTAGATTGACTATTAGAACAACAACCACATTATAAATTAGAACATATAGTTCTTTAAATAAACATTTAAGCTACGAAGGTTCTTTAATTATTTCAGTAATATCATTGTATTCAAATTCGATAGTGGATAATGTAACTATGTGCTAAAGTTGAGACTTCCAACTAATTCAAGAATTACAGAGTAAATGCATAAGAGGAAGTAGACTTCCTACTATGTCGCATGTGCTTTACCCTATAGATGTGTATGCTTGTACTTGTGTATTATTTAATGCATAATTAATTAATTTATCTTTATTGTGATTAATTATGTCTTGCAATGGAATGTACCTTCTAGATACTAAATGATCGACATGCCTATATTCTAATACCACGTTCCATTTTCTAATAGTGAGTTCCACTTTAATACTTTCTTGACATTTTTTATTTACTCATTGAGTTTTAATATTACGGGCCAAATCTAATGATGCACTAACTCCAAGCAAAGTTTATTAGAGAAATTTAAAGCAAATAGACATTTATATTATATTTTAACTTTAGGACAATTTGATGGATTTAATTAACGTTACATTCTTAGTTGCATTGATAATTTTATGGTAAAATAAAACTAAAAAGGAAATATAAAAAAATTTGTTGAAGTTTCTGAATAAATAATGAGTGATCTAGGACTTGTGAAACATTGACATTGTCGACTGTTAAGGTCCTAGGGACATTTTCATTTGCTATTTAATAAGTGAATTGCTAAGGATTCAAAAAAGGTGAACAGCTCCTCATTCATTCGTACACTACAACGTCGAATCTAAAATTTCACTATATATAAACTTTCTTAGTTGTTTTTTATATATACTAGTCGATGTTGAACGTTCATTACACATTATTTTAAAATATTTTATAAGTGTTAAATTAATATTTGATACCAATTTGTTTGGAAGATTTGATGGGTCTCAAATGAATTAAACAAATAAAATTTAGGATATAAATTTAAGAGAAGAAAATTGTACTCTCAAACTCAACTTCTATGATTCAATTTTTTGTGAGGATGAAATATTATAAATGAGCAATTTTTTTATACTATATTTGGTACATAAAAATTAATTATTAATACATGAATTTAAACACCGATTAAAATTCCTAGATATGTGAATATAAATAAATTCATATATAATAACTCTAAACTTACGTAGATCAAAATTCAACAAGTCAAGATTTATTGAATCTATATTAATATGAATGTTAATTAATTGATAATTAATAACACGAAATTCATACATGATAAGAATTTTGTAGTATTTATTACATATTGAAAAACGAAAAGTAATGTATTATTGAAATAATTGAATTATAGTATGGTTAAAATCGTCCCAAAAATGATTCTCACTTGATGTGACATTTAATATAATATAAATATATAAATATTATGTGTATGTTAAATTGCTATTTTCTTACATATTATTATCGATGACCATGTCATACTCATGTGTAATCATGTTGATACATTTATGGGCACACGAGTTGAAGGGTAATAAACAATTATGTTACACATATATTCTTGTTGGGGTAAATTGCACAAAACATCCCTACCTTTTAATGTCATTGTGCAAAACGTTCTTACCTTTCTTTTTTTGGCATTTTCACCCCTACCTTCCACTTTTCATTGCGCAAAAGGTCATTTTTATCAAAATTTTCAATAAAAGACGATTTTATCCTCCTATTTAAATAAAAAAAAAAGATGAATAACCAACTGCAATTATAGTCATTTAGTTTCTAAAAAATTACAAAGAAATCATAAATTTTCCACCACCACCACTTTCATAACCTACCAAGCTGTCACATATAGATTTATATAGCACCACCTTTCGGCC
>CAIGRP010111797.1:0-16851 GCA_903798385.1 Fraxinus cuspidata
TTGGAAAGTGAAGATTAGTAGTAAACGAGATAATTTATTGAGAAATTATATACAAATTTTAAAAAATTAGAAGGGTTAAGATTTTGTTAAAAGGCGTAAAGAAAATAGTAAAAGAGAGCAAGAGAAAAGAAAAAAGAAAAAAATTCAAATTTATTGTGATTTTGTCCTTGTTTGGTGGAGATTAAAATCAAATTCTTAGTAAATTTTGGTAAAAGTTAAATAGTTATAAATTTCATAAAATATGTTATTAAAATTAATTGTTAACTTTGATTTATATTAAATTAAAATTTCATGAATACATGGGAAAGGCATGGCAGTGGCCAGCGGCCTATTGCACTTGGGATTCCTTTTTTGTGCTTGAGATCATCAACTCCCTATAGCGATTTCACGAATACGAGAGTTCTAAGACTAATGTGTGTGGCTGAAAATAAATGATCTCTCTTCTGTTTATGCAATGAGTGGCAAAGGAATTCACGCACATAATGATTATTCTCAGCAAGATAATTATTCAGCTGGAAGCAATTCTACTACAAGTGAGTTCCCTGTCGCTTCTCAAACTTAACTATTAAAAAGTCTTATCAATTTGAACAGTTAAGAGTCTTATCAATTTGGAAAAGATAGTGTTTCCAATCGGGTTGTGCATAATGATAAAATTCAAAGAGTTCTGATCCCTGTTGGGGAAAATATACAAACGTGCATAAATTATATTCAACAACGTACCCTTTTATAAGCATAAAATCAAACATAATTTTTGCTTATTGAAGATGAAATGAGAAGTGATTTCTTCGATTCAAGCATTTCAATTCTTCCATTCAAGACTTTCCTGGAATAAAAATTGAAAGTTAAAAAGAATTTTAAAACCGGAAAGTATGAAAATCAAATGATACGAATTTGTTGAGATGAGAGTTGAACTCTTTCTCCTTAAAATGAATTTGCCTCGCATCCGTGCTAACGATTTTCGGCAATTACCTTCCAAGATGCAATGACCACGTCCCACAATAGGAGCATTCAAAATTACATAGACCAACGAACTCGATACAAAATTTTCTCTCTACCAAAACCATGATTTTTTATGCAAAAAAAACAAAAAAAAAAAATCACTTTGATGAAGTGTTTTGATGCAAAACAAACAACGAATATGATATGGAACGAATTTGACTTTCCAAGGGGTCCTATTTATTGAAGATGGGGAGTTGTGGCTGAAAAGACACACCCCAAATTTAATACATTTTCATGAAGGGACGTAGCCATTCAGGTTGTTTGCTAGCCACACAGTTTGGCTCCTAAGTACTCAAAGCAGGGAGACCGCCGCTCCTTGCACACTAGCTGTTGTTCGAGTGACGATGTTATATACAGAATTCCTATTTTTCTTATAACTTTAGACAACAATTTCTCATTCATCCGAAATTTATTTTGAGATTTCAAATATATAAGATTATCTACTCGACGAGTAGAACAAGTTAGCCTATTTACTTGGATGACTTGACAATCGAAACATATTCGAATATTTGGGGGGAGTTGATAAAAATCAACTTTTATCCCATTATACTCGAACAATTTCCAACAATACCTGGGCATTTGGTGAATGAAGTCTAGGGAAGGTTTGTTTTTATTAGAAGACGCTCTACTCTAAAAGTGATCGACGCGTTTAGTGATGTCCCTTCTGAAGTATAGCACAGTAGATTAACAAACAAATGCTAGTTTTGTGAGGCTAGATACTAGTAATAGAAAGAACTTCATTTCCGAATGTTTGGCAAGCCATAAGTTACAAGATCAGCAAACTCCCCTACCCATGTGGCACAACAAGATTGCCAGTTACGAGTTTAAGGCCATAATACTGAAAAGTGCACTAACAATGTCTATCATGCAGATTTTTTCGTACTTACGTAGAGACATAATATTTCTTTTGGGTCCGTCTCTAACAATTGAATATGATGGCATCGGCTTGTGGTGGCCACAAAGCGACATTATCCATAACATCTTAATTCGATTGAGATGTATTTTTCAACACGGACCCTAAATAAAACTCCAACGGTATTTTACCAAACTAAATATCCACCAAAGTACTAAACCTCTGTTGATTGATATTCAAAGATTCTGACAACTTTACAAGATATACAACTGAGACCTTTGCCGGCTCTCCAACACAACACGGACACCTTTACAAACATTCAGAACTTTACTTTCACCAGTGAACTTATACCCTTTTAAATCAAGAGTACTAAAAAAGATAAGACTTCTTTTCAAATGTGGAACGTGTCTCACCTCATCAAGTGTTCTACCCAACATTTTAAATCTAACCCTTCTATCATCTGCTACCTTACATATTACATTGTTTTCCATAACCATGATACATTTTGAAACTTCTTTGTATGTTGAAAACAAATCCCAATTGGGACCTATATGAAAAGTGCAAGCTATATCTAGAATCTAACCCTCTTCAGGTTTGGAATCATTGTCAGAATCATTCAAACAGTTCTCCACAATATCAGCTTCACCTGAAGTTTTTGATTGCTTTCTCTTCTGATTTGCAACCAATTTTTCTCTATTCTGCAACTTGTAGCAATCATTCTTTATGTGACCATTCTTCTTACAATAGTTACAAACCTTATTACTGGAGTTAGATTTTGAATGCGCCTCTCATAACCATTGTGAACAACAAAGCCTTCTACTTAAACCTTAGATTTAACAAGATTTTCCATCTTCTCCTTTGAAATAAAGCATCATAAGTAAGAGTATCACGGCTATATGATACTGTGTCTCTCAACGACATATATCAAGATGGCAATGAACATAACAAAATTAACCATAAATCATCTTCATCATACTTAAAATTTAAGGTTTCCAAATCACTGATAATTTTTTTAAAGACGACAAGGTGACTTTCTAAGGATATATCTTCTATCATACGATGAGAATACAAACACCGCTTTAAGTGCAATTTCTGGTTTGACTCTTAGTCATGCACAATTTATCATACTTCAATCATAAACGCAGCTGCAGTTTTCTCCTTCAAAACGTTTTGAAGAATATGATTCGAAAGATGAAGATAAATTTGATAAAGGGTCTTTCTATCCTTACGTTGTTTCCCTCCATTGACCAATTTGATAGCATCTTGTCAAATTCCAACAAAGTTTTGTCCAAATCCATCCGAGCAAGCACTACTTGCATCTTTGTTTGTCACAACAAAAATCTAGTGATGCAATCCAAAAGCGAAATATCGTACTTCATAGTTGCCATTAAGATCCAAACCTTGAATAAATCAACCTTAAACTCGGATACCACTTGTTAGAATCTAAACAAAAATTATGTATGTTGATACCACTTGTTAAAAATAGAAGAAATGAGATTATAAGGCACAATTAAAGTAACAATCACAACACAAGAACAGTTGGTGGAGGAATGAAGAATTTTATTAATATGGGAGAAACTACATAGAATATTGTGTGTCTAATTTGTCTAACTTGTTCTACATATGAAGAAGAGTCAACTATATAGGGATACATCTCAAACCCTAATAATAGTCCTAAAGATGGAAATAACAACATAAATTGCGTGGAATAAAGAAATAAGGAAATTCCCGTATAAGTCCGGCATTCGAGTGAAAGTTGAACTTCGGCGCACGATGCTCGAGCGTCATCGGGCATTAGGTGAGCAGCGTCTTTGGTACCCCGGCGCTGCGTATATGGCACCCTAATGCTAACTTTTAGGACAAAACTTGACTCCATGGTGCTCGAGCGCCAGGCTAGCGCTGTCAACTCATTTTTCCTCATTGGACCATATTTTAACCTCTCCAAGGCCCAATACACCAAACCATTCGTACCCTAATCGAATTTGGATCATAAAACTCAACAATAAACAAGTAGCATTGTTAGAAATGGGATCAAAGGTCTTGCAGGATAAAATGCAATCAGCCTAGAATTATTTGTCACTCAGGCTAAAGCCAGGATCGATTAGCATCAGAGCAATGGGAATCATTGAATTCGATCCACTTTTCTGAGCGACTTCAAAACTAGGCATATGACGTCTTAGAGCATGAAAATAAGAGGCTGATAGAGATATAATGTTTCTATCTGGCACTTTGGTCTCCAAATTTGATAATGAATCCCATTCTTGGTCATCATCCACATCTGGATTAGATAATGTACATGCACAATATTTCTTTTTAATTGGTCAGAAGTTCATTCAATAGAAACTGTGGATTTAAACATCTCCACTGATGATCCAACCCAGGAACTCTCCGATGAAGTTCTACTTTAAAAAAAAATAATGTTGGACTCTGTATCAACATTTAGATGGGACGTGACATGTCTCGTGAATGAAGTATCTTCAAGAGAAGATCGACTGCTATGTGTGACGGATCGTCCATCCAGTTCCCAAGTTCTCCAGTTCCCCGAGGTAGCCTCCCACACACACGGGCCAATAAGCCAAGATATAAAAAATAAGCACAATATACCTGGAAAGGAAGCTTGCGACCATACCTACATAATAGACACCATTAGTGCACTTTTCTTTTACTATGGTCGTAAACCCTTAACTAGCAATCTTATAGTGCCACATGGGTAAGGGAGTTTGCTAATCTTGTAACTCACTTCCCCACTCAATCCGCTAACGCCCTTGTAGCAGACCGTGTGCTTTGCATCTTCGTGCAACTTCCACATCGCATTCTCCTCTATTCTACTAGATATGAAAATTCTCTACAATTGTAGCACCATCCCCTTGATGAACGGAAATCATTAGTGCCCCATGCACCTCTTCCCACCGTAAGTTGTACTTGCAATCTTTGGCACAAACCTTCACCCTCTACACCATGCATTGGTTTCTCTAATGGACATCTCCTATGGCCGCAGCCCCACAATGCATGTTGAAGCACCCAATGTAAATGATCACTCTTTTTGATTTCCTTGGCAATGATTTATTACGTTCTACTAAACAAATGTTCGTGTAGATCATCTCAATTTGCACAACATCTGCCTTACTTCCATCATCCCCAAAGCATTCCATCATCAATTCCGCTTGATTATCAATCTCGCTTTGCCTACATATCGCAGCTTTGTCTTGTCTCTAGCAATCCTAAAATCGTTTTCGCAAGAATGCATGCCCCAGTCTCCCACAATTAACAACTAAACATTCGGAGCGAACCTACTTTGATACCACGTGAACGGACTGCCTGTCCGACCCCCAGGTTTCCCCCAGTGATAAGTGTATTTCACTCACTGAATTAGCACTTTTAAAGTATATTTCTCAGTTTGTTCTTGAGTATTTTTTAGCGTTTTGATGTGTTTGTTCATGTTGTTTTGTAGTTTAGGGAATTTGGTAAAAATTGTGTATTTTGGAGTTTGGAATGGAGTTAAATTTTGTATCATATAAATGGGCATGGGGAGGAGATGAAAGAAGAGAAAAATAAAGTAAAAAATGAGGCCAAAATCGAAAGAAACATATGGGCGCCATGGCATCACATATGGGCTCCAGTGCCCAAGAATAAGCCAGAAATCAACAGAGAGCTAAGCGCTGCGGCTCCAGCTCTTGGGCACCGCGGCGTTCAGCCGGAAAAAAAGGAACAGAACTGCGGTGCTGCCACCCGAGGTTAAAAAAATTAGTTTTTGGCCCAGTCCATCCAAATTCATCTTGAAACTTCAAAACATTATAAATATAACCTTAAAGAAGGGAAGAATTCATCGAGTTAAGAGCAAGAATCCAAGGAGGCAAGAAAACAAGGAAAAATCAAGAACAACATCACAAAAGAGATTGAAAATCTACCAAAACTAGTTTTTCTAATCTATTCTCTTCTCTATATTGTTTTATTTAAATTTAATTATTTCTATGGCTTTCGTCATGAACTAAACATCTAATCTAGGGTTTGATGTAACCAAATTTGAGAATATGGTTTGATTTATTTGGTTATTTCTATGAAATTTTCCTCTATGTTTATTTGTGTTATTGATTTAATGTTTTCAATTAATTGGCCACTAATTGAATTATTAGATTCCAGTCAATTCTGACACTCGAGAGAGAGAGGAATTTAGGTGCGATTATAACAATAACACAAATTAGATTTTATGGATTTTGAGAGAAATTGTAGAATCTATTAAGTTTATTCTATCTAAAAACAACGATCTTGATAAATCTTGATTTTAATTTGAATTAGAGATATTTGAATTAAATCCTATGATTAATTTTTTACCCGACATTCAAGAGAGGGGGTAGACTTATATTAGGGTTCTTACTTATAAACATGAAAAAATGATTAGAGATAACTAGGTTTTTGTAAATCATATTTGATAGTTGGGTGAAATCATAATCCTAAACTTTCTCATCTTGATTATTCTTCTAAATTGCATTCGCTTGTAAATTCATTACCACATTCATCACATAAACTTAGTTAAATCAACTGATTCCAAATTTCATTCATCCAGATAAAATAAACACTATACAATTATAGTACTCGGTAGAAATTAAATATCAATCCCTATGGGTTCGATATCCTAACTCCATTATATATTACAAAACTTAACACTCTATACTTGCGGTACAATTACGTTATAGAAAACGCGCGACTCCCAGTCCCTCGGGTGGCTCCCCACACACAGAGGTCGGCAAGCCAAGATATAAGAAATAAGCACAATATACTCTGGGAAGGAACCTTGCAAGTTGATTTAGTTGCATATGCTTTAAATGTGGTTGAAGGTGTTGAGTCTAGCGAAAAAACTTCTACAAAAGCATTTGTGGTGTTGATTTTATTTTAAGGCATGACTTTGCCATGTTTAGTGATTGTTGATTTATTTTGTGATTTTATTGCTCATGTTGAAAATTTGAGTAAATTTTGGGAACTTGAGATAATTCTGTTAAACAGTGTTTGAATTCATTTATTCTAGTTGGATTTCGTGGAATAGTTGGATAAACTTTTTATGGTTCATTGGAAAAGTTAGTTTGGTGTTCTTGTTGAAGAGTCTATTTCATTCTTTGCAGTCGAATTTTTTTCAGGAGGAGAAATTTTGAAGTATTGTTCATTGCAATGAAATTTGTGTCACATGTAGAGATTGTGGAGTTTTGTGACCCAAATTCAATTAGGGTATGGTGGTTTGGTGTATTGGACCTTGAAAAGGTTAAAATATGGCCTAATGTGGAAAAAGGAGTTGAAGGTGCTAATTAGGCGTTCGACCGCCATGGAGTCAAGTTTTGTCCCGTAAGTCAGTACTGGGGCGTTGGTTGCCACTCGCTTAACACCCGATTGACGCTTGAGTGCTGGACCTATACAAGAATTTCCTTATTTTTTATTCCATGCGATTTTTTATGTTATTTCCATCTTTAGTACTATTATTAGGGTTTGACATATACCTTATATATAATTGTCTCTTCTTCATAGATAGAACACGTTAGACAAATTAGATACATAATATTTTTTGTATTTTCTTTCCATATTAATAAAATTCTTCATTCCTCTCACAATTGTTCTTTTGTTGTGATTACTATTTTAATTGTGACATATAATCTATTTATTTTATTTATAATAAGTGATATCAACGTACATCATTCTTATTTGAATTCTAACATTTATGATGGTCCATCTCTGACAGGTGGTACTTCGGATGCATCAACTGGTCATTTTGGAGGTGATGAGAGATTAGATACCATTGAATCTGAACTGAGCTTTAGTCTCAATGAATTTGAACAGTTTGAGGATTTGAATTTTTCTGGTTTGTTGAGAGGTACAACTAATATTGAGACATGACGTGGCAAATTTTTTTGAGACAATCGATTTTCTTTTTTCAACCAAATTTGCGGACAATTTTGTTTTTTTCCCGAACGAGGGAAGATGATGTAGGACAATCATGTTTTAAATAGAATTTATTTTTCTTCTTTTTAATTATTTAGAAAATATTTTCCTTTTTCTTTCTTATTTAAAATAATATTTATATTTCTTTATTAACAAATATATATGTGTTTTTTTCTTTATTGATTAGAAATTATTTCTTTCCTTTAAATTATGATTTAAATTTTAGTTTAATGTCTTTATATTAGTATGATTAAGAAAATATTTTACCTATATAAACAAAACTTTTGCACACTTTCCAATAATAAATTCAATCGATTATTACAATAAAATAATTCTTTACTAATTTTTAACTTTATTCTTCTTTCAAGAATTTCAATTTTACTTCCACACCAGGACGTTTTACCAGCATCAGTTACAAAAGGTATTTAACCCCTATTTGGTGCAACTAAAAACTATATTTAGATTTTGACAAAAGTTAAGAAATATGTGAAAAAAATTGTAAACCCCATAAATATATAGTTAAAATTAATTATTAATTTTGACTTATATTAAAATCTGAATTTTTAATCCCACCAAACAGGGGCTTATTTTTACTTGCAAGTACTTTTTCCTTTGCTTAGCTAGACCTGAATTAAATAAGTGCCCAGATTCTTGTATAATGTTACTACACTCACTAAGTTTTACAACACTGGAAGTAAATTGATTCTACAACTCCAAGACAATTATTGGAGTCCGCAAAAACTTGAGGTATCAAGAAAAACTCAAAACGAACAATTTCACAAAGCTTTGCAGATTCCCCGCTTGCTTGGAGACCAAGGTAAACTGGATATGCCTAAAGCCACAAGTTTGAAAGAAGTTGACGCCATCTCGGAGTTTCTTTGTCGAAGAAATAGGTCAAAGGAGAAATCAGAACCCCATCCCCAAGTTCGAAAGAAGTTGACGCCATCTTGGAGTTTCTTCGTCGAAGATGTAGGTCAAAGGAGAAATCAAAACCCCGCTACCTCCAATCTGTACCAGATAATACATAACCCACAAATTTAATAAAGCTATTAAAGCACAGTAGTATACAACAACATAGTACACAAGATTTTAGTTTCACTTTCTTCCTTAATAGTGTTGATTGTGCAGTATTAAACAATCCACACCTTATCAAATGAACCATTAGCATGGGGTAGGGAGAGAGAGAATCTAGAATAAAAAAGAGACAAAAAAAAAGGTAAAGGTTTTCAAGTGAAATTATTCCACATGATAAGATTTTGGCATGAGTAGATTAAAGTTACTTATCCTGGAAAATGATTTTAAGGTTCTGAAGCAAACCCAAAACAGAAATTGTGAAAAAACACGAAAAGGTTTCAACAATTCATCCAGAAATCTACAACATCAAATCTCCCCATCCTCCTACTCGTCAGAATGAAAGGTAAAATGTTGCATTGGAGACAATTGTGTACAACATTCAAGCATACAGACATAAGTGCATAAAGGCAATATCTGAGAGTGACTCACCGCCCTAAGCTGCTGAACAGATTTGTACAGTTCTTTCTTTGGTGCACAAATAACTATGGCATAATAATCTGCTGTCACCTTCCCATCACGTTTACAAAAAACTGGGCTGACAGTGGGTCCCTGCATGTATAAGCATGAAATCATACGAGAACTCTATGATATAGATAAAGGATATTATTAACAAGACAAGTGATCGTGTGGCATGGGCAAGTGGAGTGTAATACAAATACGATTTGCGTGCATCTCTCTTCATTAACACGACAAGTGCTTGGGAGGAATAGGTAAGTGAAAGGGTAATGCAAACACGATTCGCACGCATCTCTCTCTCTCTCTCTACCCCTAGCTGCCCCTCAGTTTTTACTGTTTCATTTCTGTTGGAGTGGGTTTCTTTCTTCTGTTATTTCCAAACAATATATGCGCAGGAGAAGTCAATATCACCTGCAATCCAGATAAAGATGTTTGGCTTAGTATTCGCTCGGCCACTTCCTCTGCACTGCTTCCCCTCATGTTGGCTGTTACCTGCCGAGAGGGTTGTAAGGTAACTGAAATAATGAGAAACAGTAATTGAAACAAAATAAACAAATGAACGCACCATGAATTGACCAGCAGCCCTCAAATGTGCCTCCAGTCTTTCAAGCATTTCATGAGTTATATTGAGCACACCTTTTCGCTGGGTCAATGATTTTCTGCTAGCAACAAGGACAGCCTGAAATAATAAAACAAGGTCAAACAAGAATCCAGAAATATTAACTCTGCGTTATTGTCCGTAGTCTCTCCTCATATCAGTATCTTATATTCTGGTAAGTTTGCAGCTTTGTAAACTCAGTAGCAAAAAAAGCAACTACCTGACTTTCCACGATAACTCCACCTTCAATTTCTTTCAAATTATTTTCTCTCAATGTGGTTCCACTGCTCACAAGGTCCACAATAGCATCAGCTATTCCCATCTATTAAGAGGAAAAACAAAAGTCAGGAATGGATATAGAATTTGTACTCCTTTTTTAATTCAATTATTCAATCACTCTGACCGGTAAGGCCACAAGAGAGAAATATAAATCAAATTCAATTGAATCCTTTTTTAGCGTTTTCCTAGAGATCTTCATCATTAAAGCAACCTTCATTTTGCTTATTCATGGAGTTGTAACATTACCACTGGTCCTTCACTAACTCTCCAAGGTACCTCATTAATGTACATTTTCCAGATTGTTGTTTATCACTTACACGTGAATTTTGTTTAATTTCATTCAAATTGAACTTTTCTGAGTTTCCTGCTGAGATCCATTTTGAATTATGCATAACTGTTAACAGTAAGACACAAATATGTTATTACATTTGCAGTCATTCTCCAAAAAAATATGTTATCAGGATGAAACTTTTTCAGTCTTACAAAATAAAATCAATAAAATAAGATAGGGAAACCCATTAAATTATCCAAAGCCAAAACTCCAGGATGAGTTTTCTCCAAAGTGAAGAAAAAATGATTGGGTCAATCTCATTTCAGTTTATTTAGATTTTTCACATCATTTATTTCCTGGATAATTCAGATCTATGTTGTTTTGTTTCATTTTATTTAGTTTCTTAGTTTTCAAGTATGGTGCTGAGTTATGGCTGTTAAAGAACGATTGTCCCTGAGATGAATGCTAGGGAAATAATGATACTAAGATGGATGTGCAATCATAATAAAATGGATAGGAAATGAAAAGATATGCCAACAAGTGGAAGCGGCACTGGTTGAGGATAATTTAAGGGAAGGATGACTTGAGCGGTTGGGAAATGTTTGCTTAGGCCTAAAAACGCTCATTCATAAGAGTGACATGAGTACTTATATTTCCTCCAACTCTAGCTATGAATATGGATTGAGGTCTCCTATTCTTCTCGAGCTTCAGTCTAACTGATGCAGGAAGAAATCATTAAAAAATGGATGGATGTTCAGAATTTTTATTAATTTCCATTTTGGAATGATTTAGTTTCCTCCTTTTTTAATCAGCATCCATATGATACATTTGTAGATAATTGCTTAGGTTGCAAGTTTAGCACTATAGATCTGATCTTATACCAACCTTCAGTGCTAACTATGTATTAACCCAATTTTTAAAAACTAGTGAAATTTCAAGCTGTTCCACTTAGAATTTTAAGGTACTTCTCCCCGCATCAGATTTACACAAACATAACAGTAGAAAAAGCCGCAGGGAGAACAGGAAAAGAACGGCCAAAAATATCAATGCAGAGGCAGGAGTAGAACATCATGTTCTCGGAACGTATAGCATTTCCATGTCAGGAGAGTTTAGTTCTTACTGCAGGAGCTGCCTCCAGGGCTCCATCAGCAGTTGAAAAAGTGACGTGCTTCAATCCATTATCTTTCATAAACTTCGGAGCCAACTGAAAATAAACACAAACTATTAAATATAACCTCTTCCATAAAAATGAAAATAGTCAAGCAAAAGGAAACAGGACAAAGATTCAGAAAACTCTGTATACACCATACATATGTGAAGCCAGTAGCAACTCTCAGAGGTCTTTCAGGTGTCCATTGTGGCATCTGTGCTAGCTCTTCCAAAGTGTTAATGTTCTCAAAAATGCCATACTTTGGTATCTAAAGTAGAGGAATACATTACCTTCCATAGGTAAGGGGGGAAAAAGTGCGTAATGACTATATTTCATGAAAAAAAAAAAAATCTTACTGCTAAAGATAAATGACAATCTCCATACTCAAGAGCGTCGTGGACAAGGATGAGATCTTCATTCCCCTGCAAAAGGTTCAAATGATGAGAACCTGACAGAAGGATTACATGTTTTAAACATAAATATGGACATAAAAGAAGATCCACAGTAGTTTGCACAGCAAAATACTAACACCCGTAAGCAAGCATCAGAGCAAAATAATTGGCACAGAAAAACTCGCACAGAAAATGACACAAGTAGCATGTGTCCTGTTATGAACATGGTAGATTAGAAAACTCTCAAATCATGAACATGGTGAGATAGTCATAATGAAAAAGGTATTTTATTTTGTTGGCTCAACATGAGAGACAAATATCAAATTGAAAGGTGCGCCGGAAATAAGAAGCATAAGACTTTCATATCATCAGTCCCACCATATTAAAGAAACATTTACATGATAAAGAAACTTCTCTCATGCTAATTATACTTCAAAACTGATGAGAATTATCATGCTAGGTAAATTAAACCCTCAAATCTTACCTGCCCATATTCTGAAACTGTATCAAGACCTACAATACCAAGGTCTAAATCTCCAGAAACCAATTTTCTCACAATGTCTTTTGGCCGTTGAAACCAAACTTCTAAATTTGGAAGCTGCAACATCATAAAAGGGATTATGTTTAGCTAAAGAAACTTAAATGTCTAGAATACATACGAAAATTGAGTAAACTCGTGTCACAAGATGAGCACATGGGTATCCAGAGAATATTACGTTGTACAATGGGATTCATCACTTTCATGCACCATAAATGTGGGTATATTGGAGTTCAGAATATATTCATAAAGACAGAAGGGGAAAATTTGTCGGGGTGCTGTGAGCAACATGGTATAAAAGTGCAGTTTACAGTACAGAAATCGGATGATCTAATGTAACATAGGGAAATACCTTGAAGTTCTAATACATCGAGGAAATCAGATGTGATATTTTCCACAAGTCATTTCTAAAAGAGAAAATATGTTACATGACACTTGAAGCCCCTTGGTTGGATGCAGCCATGTCCACTTAATGCTACTAGTTGCAAACCAATGTGTGGGAGTCTAACGACAGTGAGGTATTGCTCAGTAGAAACAATGGTAGTGGTCTGGTGATGACAGTTGTTCATTGGCTTATCATGTCACTGGCTTAGTCATTGTGGAGGCAAGACTGTGAAGAGGGTGGTTCAACAAGCTTATAGACAAAGTACTCTAGTTATGGTGAAGGTAGAGGCTCCTTTTTTATTAATATTTTGAGCTTGAGGCTAGAAGGCGGCATTGGTGGCTTTTGCAGAGGTGGTTCAATTAATTTATGATTTCTTCAGTTTCATTATTTATTTTCTTTCTCCCACCTTAATAAGAAAAAGCTCGAGTTGGTGTATTGTGCGGAGAATGTGGACATATTGATTATGTGTTGGTGGTGGTCTACAATGAGTAAGAACGTAGAGGTGGAAGCTGGTAATGTGCAACAGAATGAGTGGGATACACTATAAGAATTTGGTAACTACATCAAAATTGAAAGGACGGCCAAAATCAGGAGAATGGATTATCCCATTTTGACACTGCCCTTTTATGACACTCACCTTTTTATGCATGTAGTGATGTATCAACATTATCGCTTATGATCCATAATACTCGGACTCGAGTATGGGTATCGGGTACGTGTATGTATATAAGTGTTGGATCTTTTATTTTCTAAAATATAGGATATGGGGACAAGGCTAAAAAGAGTCCAACTTTCGGACATGCGTAGATATATACATCTTTCAAACTTAAGGTTTTTTTATTAGCCTAATATGTCATTTTAAATAGATCAAAATCAATCATTCATAGAGAAGGAAATGAATATTGAATAAGGGGTTAAAACGAAAAAAAAAAGAATTTTAGGGTTTAATTTTCAATTATGAAAATTAATTACTAAATATTATATAAAATAGTAAATGAGGAACTTGAT
Source organism: Fraxinus cuspidata (assembly GCA_903798385.1). NCBI lineage: Eukaryota > Viridiplantae > Streptophyta > Magnoliopsida > Lamiales > Oleaceae > Fraxinus > Fraxinus cuspidata. Next base: position 13,929 of record CAIGRP010111797.1, read on the forward strand.
TGCAATTTAAACTTAGTGTAATACTAAGTAGCACTTTATGGAACACATTTTCATTTCATACAAAGAAAACCCTAAACCATCGATACAAAGATGAAAGAAGAAAAGGCAAAGAAAAGAGAGAGAAGAAAAAGAAGGGAAAACCTAGTGACGCCGCCAAAGAAGAAAAGGGGAAGAAAGAAAAAGAAAATAGCAGTAACAGCGAAGTGTCCGGTTGAAATTTGGAGGATTCAACACATATTTCATATTAATACCCATACCCATGTTGTGTCCAACATGGATACTTCATCCATTTCGAAGAGTCCAAACATCAGAGCTCATGATTATGGTATATGTAGCAAATCGAGGACTCCATATTCGGAAGAAAGTTTACTCATAGGAATTTCGCACAAGTTCTCAAATTGATATAGTTTGCATGCACGACATGGAATGTAGAATATGCGCAGATGATAACATCATGTTGCATTCTTCTTTTTCTCCCAGGTGAAGAACACTTTTCAAGAGAAGACAAAACTAAATGTTGTGCCATTTTGTGAGGTTTGTTTACAATGTATGTTGATCACACTAAAATAATTGAATAATACAAGACAGTACTTGCAAAATATTGCAGAGAATAACCATACCATGGCAAGGAAACAAATTGAAACCTATAGATTGCCTGTTCTTTGTCCATCTTTGTCCACAATTATAGTTATAGGTTTCAATTTGTTTCCTTGTTTGTCATAAGATGAGAACAGCGAAATGATTAAACTAAACTGGTTGTACAGCTTTAGCAACTAGGTAGATGGCAACCCATGATGCCTGAAAGGACATTATTAACTATCATCTTCTCTATAACATTGGAAACTTCCAGAAAAATAATAAGCCCAGAAATGAAAGGGAAGATAGATCATCCATCCAAGAGGCTGGGAGAAGGAAATCATCAGGGAAAAGAGGAAGCATGGGAGAATTTGTGTAAAAGTCTGGGACCCCTCAACCGTCACACCCCATGGGCTTCCAATGTCTATGACATCATGACAGTGGATTAACATCAAAATGGCTACCAAATAATCCATAACTTCACTCATAAGCCAACATCGATGTCGAAGAAAATCTAAAATACAATCTACTTAGTTTTTTAGACGGACTAATCTCAAAATGGGAAACACTCAATTGATAATTTCATTTTAATCGAAACTGTACAGTCCAATACCAATGTTTTACCAGCTAAATATGGAAAAAACTTGCTTCTGTTATGAAGTGTACGCACCAGGGGAATTTCAGCTACATATTGTCGTGGATTCACCTGCCTCACCGACAATTGGCAATCCTTAGAAAAAAAAAAAATTAGTGTTAAGTGTAAAATCCCACATTGTTCAAGTACGAAAACAGTTATCAAAGTAAGGACTTGAGCTAATCCTCTTAACGGATTACTCTTTAATATGGACCCCAAGGCTCAAGACTGAGACAGGGCTTAAAAGCTCTATCGAGCAATCAATTGAATTTCAAGATTGGTCTTTTCAACAAGCTGACCTTAAGATGGAATCCAAACTAGGAGTAGGTTCCAAGATTAACTTAATCAAACAAGTGGAATAGGGAATTGGAATCTAAGACTCGATCATTTAATTACATATAACCTGCCTCTACCAATCTCGCAAATTCCAAAATTGACATCGTACATCAGCACATATACATATAAAAACACAATTACCTTGAGAAGTTCGACAGTATCCGTTGCCATTCGGCCTTTACTCGGCAACCCAAGACGAACTTCATTTCTCTCCGACGGCTTGTTATCTACATTTCCGTTAACAAGAGTAACTGGCGATGCAACGGAGCAGCAAGAAACCATAAATTTTACAGAAACGCGATTAATTGCAGAAGAAGGTGATGCCGAGAAAGGTGAAATTGAAGCCGAAGGGCACTGCAGGAAAATCGTTTGTAACACGGCCATTTCTCAATTTTCCAGTTTATTTGTGTTTTTGTATGTGTGTGTGTGTGTGTGTGAGTGAGTGAGAGAGAGAGAGAGAGAAGGATTAACAGGCGCCGCCGTAGATGAGTTTTAGGTGCAGCTGCGGGAGGGAGTGTACAGTAAGGAGGATTACTTTGACACCCAATTTATGTCGGGATTATTCATTATCACAGCTAATTAAGGGGTGGGCCACAATCACATTCTCCCGTATCTTTAAAAAAAATGAGAGTTATTATTTAAAAATAGATTTTAAAAGATATTTTATTATAATTTTTAAAATATATTAGAGACAAATCCACTCTCTATTTTTACTTATAATGTATGTATTTAATAATTATAACTCTATTCAAATCTTATTTGAATTGATTGGCCTAAATAATAAAAAAAATATGCGGAATAAACGGTGGGAAGAAATCAATAATTATGTTTTTTAGAAAAAAATAAAATGAAAGCGAAAATATAAAGTATTGGTGGAATATATACTAATTTTTACTCTCTAAATTTAAAAATTACTCTCTATTATTCATAAAATTTTTATTATAAATAAGGTCTCTTTGAAATGTTCTAAACATATTACAAACTGTGTAGGTCACTTTGTCATATTATTTAATATATAAAATACATAAACTAATAATAATCCACGATCTAAATGAATAACATTTGTCTATATTTGGCCCTTTTTTATAAAATTCATTTTGAATCACACATTTTCCTATAAAATAATTTTACTCGTAAATTTAAAAAATTTCTTTACTTTTTAACTACACATTCTATAACAAAACACTATTTTAAAATGCATTTTGACTCAAAAATGTATTCATTAGGTTGCAATCACTTTTACACATGAAACATGGAAGATTAGAGATTCCACTTTTTCTTTTTCTATTTTATCGAAAGTATTATGCATTATTCAATTTAATTTTTATAGTAATTATAAGTGTATCTTATGAAATGTGTAATAGTTCTGTTACGATC
>CAIGRP010111798.1:0-15630 GCA_903798385.1 Fraxinus cuspidata
ACCTAAAATTGTGGCGAGTTAATTTTCGAATATTTCACTAGTTTTCCATTTTCTCAACATTTACGATTATAGAGGTTATCATTTTATCAAAACTTCAATTCTACGAAATTGTTTTCGGAGATTTACAACTCACATTGTTCGAAGACCGTCGATCATATTTGCAAGTATTTCCATATTGTATATGTTCTCCTCGTCTTAGTCTAAGAGTAGTTCTTCACGCAAGGTTTGGGTTTCTCTCTCGAACTTTAAGGTTTTTTTTATCACTCTCGGAGGTTTATTTCTCTATTGCGATTTTGAATTATTAATTGTAATTATATAACCCTTTCAAATCTGCTTGCTCATATTTGTAAATATTGTCACAAATGATCCTTGATACATAGAGGGTTTGTTCGTCGCAAGCCAGCTCATGGTCAAAAGTTGACGACTTGCCCACGAGCTAAAGTTGATGAGACCGAGCCATGCTACACATACGAAAATGGTTGACAAAAGGGGGTTACAAAATGCCATAGGTAGCTTCACCTTTATAGTTTTAGTCAAATAAGAGCGATGAATTTGAAAATTTTATAAATTACTGTTTTCACTTCAAATTAACATAGTAAATAGTTGACGTCATTTACGACTAACAGAGTGACCAATGGTGGAGTGACAAAGTACATTAGAAAAAATATTTTTAAGTACATATTTGAAACCGTGAACAAGCTTTGATGATCAATTTTTCGATAATAAAATTAGTAAATTGAGAATTCGGAAATGCTTGATATCTACATTTTAAATAAAATTGTATATTGTAGGAATCATAATTATTTATTTTTTAAATACAAAATGAAGTAAAGGTGGACGTAGTTCCATTTGGTTCTAGTTCTAAAAGAATTGAAACAAACCATGAACCAATAATTTTTTTATAATGGGAGCAAATGATTTTTTTTTTTTAAAGATGTGGAGTCGAACCATTTGGTTTTGATTTAGTTTGGATCTAATTACATTATTTTTTGAGATCGAATGTTGAGGTTTCAATTTCAAAAATTCATGGGCAATGGTTACTGAACGTGACAATAGATGATAGTCAGCAGCTTGTAGCCATATGAGACTTGGTGTGTGTGTGTGTGTGTGTGTGTGTGTGTGTGTGTGTGTGTGTGTATATATATATATATATATTAAAAAATGAGTTTGGCTATTGGTTCTAGAACTAGAACCAAAACCAATCAAAACCTAATTGTTTTTTTTAGAATCGGATCGAACCACTCAATTTGATTTGATTTCGATTTGGTTTGATTTGATTTGATCATTATGTCCGCCCAAAAAATGCAGTGATACTTGTAAACACTTGGGCTCATTTGAACATGCCTTAGAGAGATATATAGATTGTTATTTAATTTTAAATATATAAATAGACAAATTTTCAAGTTGCAAGTCCACTAGAATTCAAAGGTTAGTCAACATTCTAATGAACTCTCAGTGGCATAATTTACACATTTGGACAAATATATTCAAATTAATGTACTACAATTTAATTGTTTAAAAGGTACACAATATTTATTCAATGTCATATTTTTTTCATAATCTTTTTCATTAAAAAAATCAATATTTTATTAATTAGCAATGTTTTGAAAACCGACCTGGCCATTGACCCGAAAAAGGTGAAAGGTCAAAAGGTTCAACTGGGGTCGAACCAGATGCATACTTCAAAAATTAAAAATCAATATATTAAAATAGTTGACTTTGTTAAATTAAAATAGTTTAAACTTATAGAAAATGATATCTAACATTAATATATTAATAATCAAGTACAATTTAAGTTAAATTTGAAAAATTAAATAAATGAAAGGATGAATGTGAATATTATAATTTAATTAGTTGAGATTCAAAATCAAATTAGTCAATTAGACCTACATTTGGCAAATATGTTGATGGGCATTTTAACATTTTTTTGTTATGCCACTATTCCACATTGAAAGTTTATGAAACCATTGGAGAAAAGAGCATATATAAAAGGCAATATTGTCAAAATCGGCCCGGCTCGGCCCGACAGGTTCGATTAGTAAAATCGGGAATTGGACCCAAAACCTCGCCAAATCATGCTCGGTTAACTGATTATGACAAAATCGATCAAAATCCACTGAACTGGTCGGTTTAACCGTAAGCCAGTGAACCAGTTGCGGTTTTGAGCGATTTTCCCATTTTTTTATTTTTAATTTAAACTTCATAAATGAGCTTCCAAAAAAAAAAAAATTACAGTTCTAAGGCTCCTAGAAAATTATTGGATGTCATCCTCATTTTATAGATGCATTTCTCTCTAATGATTTCATAAACTTCTAATGTGGGATAGTGCCTTGTTTAGATGCTATTTTCTCCAATGGTTTCATAAACTTTCAATGTGGGATAATAGCATAACAAATAAATGTTAAAATGCCTATCAAAATCATTTTTCAAATGTAAGTCTAATTGACTAATTTGATTTTGAATCACAACTAAATAAATTGTAATATCCAACTTCATTTTTCATTTATTTAATTTTCAAATTTAATTTGAATTGCACTTGATTATTAATATTTTAATGTTAGATATCATTTTCTATAAGTTTAAACTATTTTAACATATTGATTTATAATTTTTGAAATATTGAGACTAATTGTAGATAATGGATCTACTTAACAAAGATAGATTTACTTTGAATTATTAATGTGAAAATTTTAAAAAAACTATTGTTTTCATACGTATTATTTTTGTATGTATTTATTGCATTCGGTTCGACCCCGGTTGCACTTTATGACCATTGACCATTTATCTTTTTCGGGTCGATGATCGGATCGGTTTTCAAAACATTGATAAAAGACACTATCTCATATTGAAAGTTTATGATACCATTAGAGAGAAGTACATCTATAAAATGAGCATGACATCCAATAATTCTCTATGAGCCTTAGAATTGTAATTTTTGAAGTTCATTCATGAAGTTAAATTTTTTTAAACTAAAAAAAAAAATTGGGAACACCGCTCAAAATCGCGACCGGTTTATAGTTGAACCGGCCGGTTCAGTGGGTTTTGAGCGGTTTTGTCATAATTAGCTAACCTGGCATAATTTGACCTGATTTTGGGTTCGATTTCCGATTTTACCGATCGAACCGGCTGGGCCGGGCCGGGCCGATTTTGACAACATTATTAATTAACACATGTTATCTCTAATAACAATCTTGGTTAAAAAATAATTTAAAAGGTCTATAATTTGCCTCTCGTATTTTTAAATAAGAAATGTATTTAAATATTAGTCTCTTGCAGAATCTTTGGACAAGAACTATTATTAAAATAACATAAGTTTATTATTGCATGGTTAAAAATTAGGGACATAATTTGATAATGAATAAAATTTTGAAAAACCTTTTTAATGCAAATAATAAATATAATAATCATTCTCATTTTCAATTAAGGATGGCAACCGGGGAATGAAGGGGGCAGATTTGGGTCATTCTCATCCCTCTTCTTATCTTGCTCTGCCCTCATATCCAGTAAGTTAGGAAGGGATCGGGGTGAGATGGGACGGGTTCCTTACCTCGTTTGTTGCTCCATTGATTTTTTAATTTTTTTTTTCATGTCTTTAGTCATGAAAATCCTTATTATTTTTTATTTGTTAATAACAACACATGTTCCTTTTAAAAAGGATGATGATTTTTCTCTTCTCGTTAAATAAAAAGTTTCAATGTGAAATGAAGTTTAAATCGGCGATACCATATTGCCCATATCCGTCCTCATCTTGGGGCAACAACATCGCCCCATCCCCTCCCATTTTACTTGATTAGGTGGAGAATCCCCCGCCCCATCCAGGCGAGGCCCAATTATAGGATTTAATGAGTTTTTTCGTTGTCCTTATTTGCAACAACGTTGACCATTTGGCTTTGGTAATTTTTTCTTATTGTAAAGGTAGTTCTTATTTTTTGTCGTCTAATTATATCAACTATTATTAAAAAATATTAAAATGTTGTTTAAATGTGACGTAACTAGTAAAATATTTTTAACACATTATCATTTACTAATAAAAATTATCGAAATTTTGACGAGAAGATTGTAAAATAAGAACATCAAATTTTAACTCTACGATTTTTGTTACTAGTGACTTGCCAAATTTGACAAGTCTCAAATTGTAGACAGTAGCTGCAACGTGACCGAATAAATAATACTATTTGGCATCATGATAGCCATACCGCAGCATTAAGACTCTGTTTCTTATAATATATTTTACAATAGATTTTGTGGAAAGTGATATTTTTAAAGATTGTTCAATTAAAAAATATGAAAAACTTTTGAATTTACATGTCAAATAATTCCATGAAAAATGTATAATTAAAAATAAAATTGAAGAAAAAATGAATTTTAAAAAGTGGGACACACATGGACTAATCATTCTTTTGATCTCAATTTTTGAAGTCAAACTCATTTTTAATTACTAGTCTTTTGCCCGTGCAATATTATTTTTAATGTGATATTAGCGTGTCAAATGTTAAGGATTGACAAGAGATATGTGCGCTAAATTTCCATATGATTTCATTCATAAAATAAAGTTATAAAGCATACGAAGAGTACGAAAAAATAGGAAAACTGCAAAAGATATTAGATAAACAGAACTCACTAATTTTCCAGATTCGTCAATAGAGGAAAGTTTATAAAATTAGATATTGTATTTTGTTCTAATGAGGTAATACTTATAGCAAATAGTTAAATATATGTATAGAGGTGCAAGCTACCTTCGCATTACTTTTGCATGTTAGAAGCGACATTTGTGAATTTCTCCCAACTTTGCATTGAATGTTTTTCATGCAATTGCTTGCAACATAGTCCTTCAAAAAAATTAAGATTAAAGCAACAACAAAAATATAAATAGTATAGTATTTAGAGGTTGTCATAAGTATTGGAGTGAAAACCAGGACAAGTGTAATTGAACGTCTATCTGAATCTAGAGCTGCTTGTCGTTCACGTTCCAACCCAATTCCAACAATGCGCTTCCCAAAATATATATAACTGAGTAAACAGAATGTATATAAGATCAAGTTGACAATGAAGGCACATGAAGCAAAATATAGGAGAAAAATTAGACTACCTTATCAGTGAACAAACAATGTATGTATGTTGTCCCTGTGGTTCCAAGAAATCCCATATACGAAACCTGGAATTGAGCAAGTTGCATTGTAAATAATTCATTTCTTGCCCACTTGAACAAAACAAGAGAATAGAACTATCATACATTTAACAAATAACTGGAAGAATATCCTAATGAATCCAAATCCATAAGAACCACTCATAGAAGCTTTTTCGATCACTATGCCACATTTCCTGCCGTACATTTTCATTTATTCTTGATCTAATATAAAACATACAAATGTGAGAAAAAAAATACTGCAAGTTATATACATCATTTTTTAATAGAAAAAACTTTGTTTTATTTTCTCCACATTTTGTAATTTTTGTCAAACCATAAGTTAAATTGATAATATTGTTTCAGAATATTTGTAGAACATGATTTTAAGTATAAGAAAAATTTAATTAATTCACATAACTCTTTTTGATAATTCCAGATTAGCTTGAATAAATTGATTAATTTTGTTAAGTAGTATGCATTAAATTTAAATATGTGTTTGAATTTGTACAATATGTATGTGAAATTAAATAATTAAAAGAAACAATAGATTGAAATTAAATTTATGTGTGTGAATGTTTCAGAAACTATTAAACCTTTTTCACCGCAAAATACCATTCATTTCCTAACCTACAGCAGCACAGAGAGCTGTCTCTCCGCGCTACGTAGAGACTTTACGGTCTGTGCTTTCGAATAGTTTGAAACTGAAGTTAGATTTGATTATAAATAAATTTTTTAACAGTATTTTCATTCTCAATAACAGTAGATAAATCATCTTCGTCGTCATATCTTACTTGTTGATGATTTTCGATATGAAGTTGTAAATAATATACATTTGGATAAATTCCTGGCAAATTGAATGAAAAAATCCTCCACGTAGTTTCAGGTGGAGATATCCATCTAGCAGATTGATAGACTGAGATTTCGTCTATTTATTTTCCCGTTTCATTTGTAGCAACTGAAAAATGAATAAGATCATGTTATTTATATACATATTTGTACAAATATTTTACAGATTTAATAGAAAAACATATGTGGCAGTCAAATTTTGCGCTCAAATAAAAATTATATGGCACAACCCACGATTGTCTAACATTTGACCTATAACTTTAATAGAAATTCCGTTATCACAACGTTTATGCAAAGGAATATGAGTTATCAACGAATATAGTAATATTACAATAATTCCTAGGATGTTTATTTTTACAACCTTTGTTTGCTTCCTACATACATTTTTTGGATTGAGGTCTCCACAAGGGCCATGTATATTGTGTTTAATAATAACATAATGAAGATAATGATATTTGTTTTCATCGGGAATTTCACAGGAAACTATCTTTTTAACATCTACAGCAGAATATATTTTGTGGCCATAGTTGAAAATCAACAATAGATGTGCATGTGGAAGTCCTCTTTTTTAAAATTCAATAACATATATATGCGTAACAACATGACCCAAGATATTTTCTTTGAATAAATCATTTTTCAACTCTATTAATTTTGCTCTAAATATACGTGCAATTAGATCTGATCGATTTTGAACCTCGTCTTTGTGTTTTAGTTCTTGTCTAATCTCTCACCAATTAAGATTACATGTTATAGTCAAGATGATATCTGATTTTCCGTAACGCTGTACAATAGTCATTGCATCCATATCTCATTAGCATATCTTTAGGCCCACATGTAAAAGACCGATGTAAAACAAATTTTCTTCCAATTTTATACCCTCTTGTCTCTCCATTTTGAACGCTATCAACAATACATTGGTAAAGTTCATCTCGAATTTTGTTTTTGGTTGTTACGAAAATAGTCTAACCATGTAGTTTCGGTCTTAACATACATATCTACATCATATCGCTGGAGTAATCTAGAAGAAAAACAGACTTACTGGAAGCCTAATTTGCAATTTATATGAATAATATTCTCGACAAGAAATCTGAGGCTGTTTCTTCATTCTATTAAGCACTGCAAAACAAAATTCATCAATCGTTTACAACATTGACACAACAAAACTTAGTAGAATGTACAATAAAATATATTTACAAACCTTGATTTTCTTTTTCAATAAATTCAGCTGCAGAGGTAACCGTATTAGGAAACGCAACAAATTCGGACAAATGTTCAGGCCGAAAATAGGTACTTCTACACCTCCCAATGCCTTCATGCAAACCAGATTTTCCATATGGAAAAAGTAATGGATACTGCAAATGATCATAGCAACCGTAGTAATAATGAATTCTATGTGAATCACGAGAATGGTCATATATAGTAATGTCACGAACGCGATCATTAACATTTTCATCGTCTTCGACCCATATAGCAGCTACTTGAGATGATGTAAGAGTATTTAAAACTCTTTGATCAAGTCCTGGATCGCATCTTATGTGTATTCGATGGTCTTACAAGTTAGTCATATCACTTAAAAATCGAAAAAATCTACTATATGGGTTCACCTTCAAGATTTCAATTAGAACAACTAAAGTACATTGGACAACGTTCTCTGAAATTTTTAAACGATTTTGAAGTTTATTATCTGTTTCATAAAAATAGAACTGCATGTAATAAGGTGTATTGTTCTCTGGGATAAGTTCATTTATATAATGATATACTTGTCCTTGAACTCTAAATGTGAAAATACATCTCTATTCTTTAAAGAGTTCTTTGTCGTATTTGACACCAAATGAGGTGAAAACAAAGTGGTTATTATATCCCCGTACATTTTTTAAAAAAAATTCTATACATTTAGGTTCTTTGGAAGTAAACAAGTTGTACAGTTCATTCGGGGAATCAGGAACAAATAGAAGAACTTTTCTATCAGAACAATAGAAGCCTTTACTTTCTCTATAAAATTTTATTGCACCACAATGTTTACAACTATTGCTTGTCGGTAAAATGTATGCAATAATTGGTATGTTCAATACATTAAAACTACTTCGTAATGTAGAATTTGAAATATGAGGCGTCTCTTGCTTTGAAGTAGAAGCCTCAAAATCATGATGCATTTTAGATTGTTGCATTTGTACAACATTAGACATAGGATTAGTTATCCTTACGACGAACATTGCAGTCAGTTCGAAGTCGACTTCATCGATCCTTTTGCCTTTGATTTTCTTGTTGGCGATGAGACATTGTTTCGAAGTTAATAGAACCAGTCAGTCCATCAGAACATGTTTTTGAAGCATCCATGATGACAATAAGATAACTTATCGAATAGTTGGAGCCCAAAGTAACCAACAGGAACTAAAAGAATTGAAGAAAGCTATTAACACATGTATGGTTTCAAGAAAAGAAAAATTGTCTACATAGAAAAAACATGATAATTGACATAGCATAAATTGCAATTTCTTAAACATACGAAATATAAACATCCAAACTAAACAAAAAAGAAATTTCAGGGTGTTTTTTGCTCTTTCTAGTGCTTAATCATCCTGTTTATTGACAGCCTAAAAGATAGAGCAGATGAGTTTGTATAATTTAATACAAAAATATAAAACTGTATTTATAGTTCATGATTTCTGAACATATATGAAGCATTTTGAACACGTTCTAATATTACATATGCGATTAAGAATTAATTCCGTTAAGTACTATTTTTACAAAGTTGAAATAAAAGTTGTACGAAGTAGAAGTAACTAATCCGATTTCCTGAAGCTAACCCATATCTTTTAACAGTAACACTTAGATAGAGCCCAAAAAGTTAAGTTAAAGATTGAATTATCAGTCCTTAATTCACAGTAAGCAGACCCACAACTAATTCAGAAAGTCAGCTCCCTATCTTACCTCTGTAGCAAACACAACAAGAATTGAAATGTGTCCCAGTTGATCATTTGTAGTATCCATTACTTTTTTCCATATGGAGAATCTATAATGCAATCACACGTTTACTAAAAAGAGAACGAAGGATTTGTTTTATTGACAGCATCTAACTTTGTTTTAATTTAATCATTATGTTTTTGCAAACCAATTGTTTATGAATTTGTATGAGTCCTACATAAATGTATTCAGACAGAAGTAGATTTAAAATTAGGAAACCCTAGGTTAACATATTGGGAGGGCAAGAGTGGGGAAGTGGATTGTATTGGAAGATGTGGTGGAGACTGGAGAAGGAAGATGCAGCTGCACTTCTCACCTAGCACGAGAAGTATAACGATATCATCAAGCAGCAGCAGTGGAAATAACAATGGAGGAGGCTGGGATTTGATGAAGATCAAGGTAGCACCTCGCCACATCTCTTATCGCACGCTCTTCCACACCATTCTGACTTTTGCATTTTTGTTGCCTTTTGAAAAAAAAAAAAAAAAGAATTGGGGGATACAATTGGACAAACAGGGAAAAAAACAGGGAATGACAGACAGATACAGTTGGCAATAAAGCATTGAGCTATGCTTCTCAAACATGGGCATTTGAATCAAAGGCTGAGGTGCATCCACCTCAGCACCTGTTTAATTTCCGTGTCAGTGGCCCTGTTTGAGTAGCATTAGTGTAAAGCATTGGGGGATGGAAGAATTTAAAACAAAAACAGCCGAATAACGGGCCGCTACGTGTATCTCTTTTTTTTTTTTTTTTTCTTTTTTTCCCTGGCTGAATTCCCTGTTTGAGTGGCTTAAATCATCTATTATTGTTAACAAATATTAAAATGTTATTTAAATGTGATTTTACTCGTAAAATATTTATAATACATTAGCATTTACTTATAAAAAGTATCAAAAATTATTCTATTAAAAATGTACGAGATCTGGACAAGATTGGTCAAAACTCTTGTACTAAACCAAACGATTCAATTCTTTTAGTTTAAATATTCAAATGGCTACTAGTATAGAGAAACGACGTGTTTGATTCGATTCTCAATTACTAGGGAGAATTCGCTTTCAAGCAACTATTCCATAGATACACACGTCGTGTTATTTCACAATTGAATCATTTCTAGACCAAGAACCAAAGAACCGAATATCCATAATTTTTTAATTTTTTTATATTGAATAAACCTAATTAATTATTTAAAAAAAATTAGTCAATTAACTAATTAAATCATTAACAATAAGTACTCAACGCTATTGGTTTTTTTTTTAAAGAATCGATGAGATGGAATCACCAATAATTTAGCGTTATTATTATTATTATTATTTTGAGATTTGTATACATTGGTGAATGAATTTTATTAGACAACTTATTGTTTGTATATTTTTAAATTGGACGATATTATTTTGTAATGGTTAAGATTGAACATATAGTTGGTTGGATTAATGTAGTGTTGTTGAAGATTTTAAAAAAATTAATTATGATATGGAATATAATGGAATCGCATCAAATTGAATCAAATTGATTCACTTCCAATTTAAATTTGGACCCAGCGATTTTACTTACAAAATATCCAAAAATTCTTGTTCGATTCTTTTTAGAATCGAATCCAATTGGACCATGTCCAGACCTAATTCAAGGCAATTCTACTTAGATCTACCTATATCATTTAACATATCGATCACGTCTTTCATCATCCTTAATTCTAAATCAGTGCTCTAAAGATGTCTCATTATTTTACAAAAAATTCATATGTAATTCGTAATCTAGTATCTCCATAAGCTTATCTACTATGTATTGTAAATAAAACTAGATAATTCACCCAATAAATTAAACGCTGTCAAAAAGAATACTCATGTATCAACCACTCAACAATGAAATAGGTCAAAAAAAGAAAATGAAAAAGAAGAAGAAGGAGGAGGGGAGGGGGGGGCGGATGGGGGAGAGAGAGAGAGAGAGGAGTCCATCACGAACTCTATATATCAGGGATCATTTGTGAAAATATTTACAAATATGAGCAAGCGGACTTGAAAGGGTTATATAATTACAATTAGTAATTCAAAATCGCAAGAGATATATAAACCTTCGAAAGTGATCAAAAACCTTAAAGTTCAGAAGGAAAGTTCGTAAGAGAAGAGAAACCCAAACTTTGCGTGAAGAACTACTCTTAGACGATGATGATGAGAACAAATAGAATATGGAAAGGCTTGCAAATATACTTGATGGTCTTCGTACAATGTAAGTTGAAAATATCTGGAAAAATTTCGTCGAATTGAAGTTTTGACAAAATGATGACCTCTCTAATCGTAAATGTTGAGAAAATGGTGAACTAGTGAAATATTTGGAAATTAACTCGCCACAATGGTAAGTTTGTTTTCTCATAACCATCGATACTTAGTAAGATCTAGAAAGTGAAAATAATTCACCATTCAAAGTGAATACTACACTTTCAGAATTGTATATACATTTCTATTTGCTCGTATGTATTTTTGTGTTGATATAAATGTATACAATGTCTGTTTCTATCCATACAATTATATATCATACATGTATACTAAAAGACTTTTAAGTATGAAATATGTAAATTGGTCATTAAAAATTCTGCAAAAATCAAAGCACTCTTTGTGTGTGTTAGTGTCTATATATATATACACATGTAAAGTATCATAGTGTATAATAGAAAAAATTTTAGATGTGAAATAAGTAATTTGGTCGTCAAAAATTTTGCAACTGCAAACCTTTGCATATTATTCTGGTATGTGCATTTTTGTTTGTTTTAGTGTATTTACATTGATAAATGTGTAAATATGTATTTTAAAGTATGTGTGTATTAATAGAAAACCTTTAGATGTGAAATATGTATAAATTAACCATTAACAATTTTACATATATTTAGTAGCTCTTTGCCTGCAAAAATATGTGTAGTATCTTGTTATAAACTCTTTTGTGCGACCACGTGATATTAGATTGTGTAGACGACATAAAAGCGAGCTTGGAATTTCAAATAGATATATCTGAAAACCAAATGTCCGTTTCTATTTCATCCTCTAGCATGCCATGTCTGGAAGAGGAGGATGAGGGCTTTGAACTGTGTAGTTTGATAAATTTTCTCAATAATGAGGTAAAACTTATAATTGTATTTTCTTCGTTTGCAAATATGAGTATTTTGAAGATAAAAATCTAAATTAACATATTTGTCTCTTTACTATCTGCTTTAGCTGCATATGGTTATCTTTATTCTTGTGTGTCTTGAAATTGAAATACGCGAGCATTTACTACTAAGGTTATGGAAGTATAATTGTGTTGTTAGAGAGAGAGAGAGAGAGAGAGAGCGGAAATGAGTTTATCACAAACTCTATATATCGGGGATCATTTGTGAAAATATTTACAAATATGAGCAAGCGGACTTGAAATGATTATATAATTACATTTAATAATTCAAAATCGCAATAGAGATATAAACATTTGAGAGTGATCAAAAAACGTAAAGTTCAGGAGAAAAAAGTTTGAGATAGAAGAGAAACCAAAACCTTGTATGAAGAACTACTTTCAGATGGTGATGAGGAGAACCGATACAATATGGAAAGGCTTGCAAATATAATTGGCGGATTTTGCAGTATGTGAGTTGAAAATCTCTGAAAAAATTTCATAGAATTGAAGTTTTGACAAAATGATGACCCTCTAATCGTAAATGTTGAGAAAATGGTGAACTAGTGAAATATTCGGAAATTAACTCGCCACAATTTTAAGTTTCTCTTCTCATAACCATCGGTACTTAGAAAGTGAAAATAATTTATTATTTAAAATGAATACTATCCTTACGTAATTGTATATACATTTCTGTTTGCTCATATGTATTTTGTGTTGATATATATATATATATTTAAATGTATACAGTGTTTGTTTTTATCCATGCATATTATATATCATACATGTATACTAGAAGACTTTTATGCTTGAAATATGTAAATTGATCATTAACAATTCTGCAAAAAACAAGTACTCTTTGAATGTGTGTGTGTGTGTGTGTGTGTTGTCTATACTTGTAAAGTGCCATAGTGTATAATAGAAAAAAAAATCGATGTAAAATACGTAATTTGGTAGTCAAAAATTCTACACCTGCAAACATTCGCATATTATTCTGGTATGTGCATTTATGTTTGTTTTTGTGTATTTAAATTGATAAATGTGTAAATATATATTTTAAATCATGTGTGTATTAATAGGAAACCTTTAGATGTGAAATATATATAAATTAACCAGTAACAATTTTACATATATTTAGTAGCTCTTTGCCTGCAACGCATATGTATAGTATCTTGTTATAAATTCTTTTGTGTGACCACAGGATATTAGATAGTGGAGACGACACAAAAGCGAGTTTGGAATTTTAAATAGACATATCTGGAAACCATGTGTCTGTTTCCACTAATTCCTCTAGCATGCCATACCTGGAAGATGAGGATGAGGACTTTGAACCGTGCAGTTTCATAAATTTTCTCAATAATGAGGTATAAACTAAGAAAAATTGTATTTTTTCTTAGTTTGCAAAAATGAGTCATTTGAAAACAAAAATCTAAATTAACATATTTGTTTCTTTACTATTTACTTAAGTTGCACATGGTCATCTTTATTCTAATGTGCCTTGAAATTCAAATACGTGAGCATTTACTACAAATGTTATGATAGTATAATTGAGAGAGAGAGAGAGAGAGAGTGTGTGTGTGTGTGTGTGTGTGGAGATAAATTTATCACAAATTCTATGGATCAAGGATCATTTGTGACAATATTTACAAATATGAGCAACCAAATTTGAAAGGATTATATAATTACAATTAATAATTCAAAATCGCAATAGAGAAATAAACTTCCGAGGGTGATAAAAAAACCTTAAAGTTCGAGAGAGAAACCCAAACCTTGCGTGAAAAACTACTCTTAGACTGAGACGAGGAGAACATATACAATATGGAAATACTTGCAAATATGATCGACGGTCTTCGAATAATGTGAGTTGTAAATCTCCGAAAACAATTTCGTAGAATTGAAGTTTTGATAAAATGATAACCTCTATAATCGTATATGTTGAAAATATGGAAAACTAGTGAAATATTCGGAAATTAACTCGCCACAATTTTAGGTTTCTCATCTCATAACCATCGGTACTTAGTTAAGATCTAGAAAGTGAAATAATTTATCATTCAAAGTGAATATTACCCTTACGTAATTGTATATGCATTTTTGTTTGCTTGTATGTATTTGTTTCTTGGTCACTACCAATTACAGCTAAAGGGATTTCTCTTGGAAAAGAAAATGTTCCATACTTGGCCTTCCCAATAAATCATTTTTATGCTAGGTGGATATCTATATGAATCCAAATCTGTTTTAAGCGTGAAATATGTAAATTGGTCATTAACAATTCTGCAAAAATAAAGTACTCTTTGTGTGTGTCTATATATATATATATATATTGTCTATACAAGTAAAGTATCATAGTGTATAATAAAAAAATATTGAGATGTGAAATATGTAATTTGGTCGTAAAAAATTATGCACCTGCAAACTTTCGCATATTATTCTGGTATGTGCATTTCTGTTCGTTTTTGTGTATTTATATTGATAAATGTTTAAATATGTGTTTTAAATCATGTGTGTATTAATAGAAAACCTTTATATGTGAAATATGTATAAATTTACCATTAACAGTTTTACATAGCTCTTTGCTTGTAAAGCAGATGTGTAGTATCTTGTTATAAACTTTTTTGTGTGACCACATGATATTAGATTGTGGAGACAATATAAAAGTGAGCTTAGAAGTTCAAATAGACATATCTGGAAACCATATGTCTGTTTCCACTCATACATCTAGCATGCCATGCCTGGAATATGATGACTTTGAACCGTATAGTTTGCTAAAATTTCTCAATAATGAGGTAAAAACTTGTAATTGTATTTTTCTTAGTCTGTAAAAATGAGTATTTTGAAGACAAAATCTAAATTAACAGATTTCTTTCTTTACTATCTGCTTAAGTTGCATATGGTCATATTTATTTTTGTGTGCATTGAAATTGAAATACGTGAGCATTTACTACAAATGCTATGGAAGTATAATTGTGTCGACAGAGAGAAAGAGAGGGAGCGTGTGGAGATGAATTTATCACAAATTCTATATATCAGGGATCATTTGTGAAAATATTTACAAATATGAGCAAGCGGACTTGAAAGTGTTATATAATTACAATTAATAATGCAAAATCACAATAGAGATATAAACCTTCAAGAGTGATACAATATAATCTACGGTCTTCGCACAATATAAGTTGTAAATCTCAGAAACAAATTTCGTAGAATTGAAGTTTTGACAAAGTGGTGACCTCTCTAATTGTAAATGTTGAGAAAATGGTGAACTAGTGAAATATTCAGAAATTAACTTACCACAATTTTAGGTTTCTTTTCTCATAATCATCGGTACTTAGTTAAGATCTAGAAACTGAAAATAATTTATCATTCAAAGTAAATACTACCCTTACCTAATTGTATATACATTTATGTTTGCTCGTATGTATTTTGTGTTGATATATATTTATTTAAATGTATACAATGTCTGTTTCTATCAATGAACGTTATATATCATACTTGTATACTAGAAGACTTTTAGGCGTGAAATATGTAAATTGATTATTAACAATTCTGCAAAAAAAAAAAAAAAA
>CAIGRP010111805.1:0-20954 GCA_903798385.1 Fraxinus cuspidata
AGAAATTGAATCACATGTTAATGTTGATATATATTCTCCTCCTTCAGATTTGGAGTGGCAGAGGAATTACTCAGACATAGAAATTGAATTACATGTTAACGTTGATACATATTCTCCTCCTTCAGATTTGGTGTTGCAGAGGGACAACTCAGTTTCTAAAAATGAAGTGTATGCTAATGCTGCATGGCTCCAAGAACCGCCAGTTTCTTCTGCAATCCGGACCGAGTTCGTTGAGGATGAAGACTCGAACCATATTAAACAGCTGGATGTGATAATTGGTGCACTCACCTGTAAATGCTCTCTTGCCCACAAAAACGCATTTGATGTACTGGATTCTGCTGTTTTTATTGATAACGAGAAGATTCAGCTAGGCCCGAATAACTTTGGAGAGAAAGTTGAGGAAGAAAAGTTGATAAAAGGTTTGGTGTCAAAAGGGAAATGGATAAAACATTATAATAGTAACCACAGGATACTGCTTGTGGGTGAAGGAGACTTCTCTTTCTCTGCTAGTTTGGCAGTGGCTTTTGGTTCTGCCCCCAACATGATTGCAACTTCTCTTGATTCTGTTGGTATGAAATTTTCACAAATTCTCTTCCTCCATTTATTATTTGAGGCATTCATGTATATGATAATGATTTGTATGTCTTTGTGAATATTTAGGGTACTAGACTAAATCAATTCGGTTAACAAATTTTTTATTGTCCCATTTGAATAAAGATTAATGAAAAAAGTGTAATGAACCAAGAGATGAATGATATATTGTTAAAAATCTTGTGCAAACCTCATGTTTTTAACACATTAATGCCATTCCTAGAATATGGCATCCATCAACTAGGATGCACCAAGAGAGAATTTGTATGTAATATTCGACTGTGAGGCTCCCCTTGTTGTTTTTACACGTTTTTATATTTCAAGATTTGTGTTACATGTTTGTGGTTTTTTCAGATTTTCTGAAGAAAAATTATAAGCATGCAATGTACAACATCCAGAAGCTTAGGAGTAGAAAGTGCATTGTCATGCATGGGATTGATGCTACCAAAGTTGCAAGTCATCACTTGTTTGGAGGAATGACATTTGATCGGATAATTTTCAACTTTCCCTTTGCTGGATTTTTCAAGGACTTATCTCGCGAGGCTCAATTAAAGTCAGTCAGTTATCATTAATTTGTTTTATAATTCTTTCATTTAGTGACTTTGTTTTTTGATTAGTAATATTATTTAAGACATCTTTTCTTTTTCTACAGAAAGCACAGAAGACTTGTGAGTTTGTTTCTTATGAATGCTAAAGAGATGATTGGTGAAAATGGTGAAATTCACATTTCCCACAAAACCAACGATTTTCATATAGAATGGAAGTTAGAATCAATGGCTTCTTCCCACGGGCTTAGGCTCATTGAGGCTATGGAATTCGATCGGTCTGATTACAAAGGTTATGACACAAAG
This sequence comes from Fraxinus cuspidata, assembly GCA_903798385.1. Classification (NCBI taxonomy): domain Eukaryota; kingdom Viridiplantae; phylum Streptophyta; class Magnoliopsida; order Lamiales; family Oleaceae; genus Fraxinus; species Fraxinus cuspidata. The sequence goes on from CAIGRP010111805.1 coordinate 1,443, forward strand.
CGTGGATTTGGCGGTGACGATAATTTCAATTGTAACCCTAGCAAAACCTACAAGTTTGGTCTTAAAAGGGCACAAGTTCAGCTGCTAAGTTAGTTACTTTATTCGAAAGAAACAAAAAAACAAAAAAAAATGTACATTGACAATGTTGTGTAAATATTATCTCTAAGTCGTGAGTGATTAAACAATGGGACAATGTTTGAATTTGGTGTAGTCTTCTAATTATGTCTGATGTGTTGAAACTTGACCTATTTTGTGAGACCAAACCTTATCATCTCTTTTTTAACAGGTAGTTCCAAAATATTCCTAATGTATTTTCCCGTAATATAAATTTTATGAAGTCGCATTGTTCTTGGTTCTTTTATTGAGGAAACAATTTGTATTTTAGTTTGAAGAAAAGGTTATGCCCTTGTTTGGCGTTGATTTTAATTCAAGTCAAAGTGACCAATTAATCTTAGTCACAAATTATTGAGATCCACAATTTTTCATCCTTATATTTTATCAATTTTTATGAAAATGTATTAAGATTTTGATTTTAATCCTCACCAAATGGGGGCTAAACAATTTTGTAGTCAATGGCTTGATATATTAGGTGTGCTATTCGAAGTAGCTTTGATATTTTGATAGAAGATTTTTTGCCCCCTCATTATTTCCTATTAAATAATAATTCATCTGGCTATTTCTTCTTATCAATCATACGTTCTATAATAAAATGATATTGCACGTAAAGCAAAAAATATTTCATTCTTTTTTAACCGCACATTTTAACATAGTTACTACTCCTCTCATTATAACGTGAAATAATGAGATCCAAACGGCCGCTAAATGCATCTCCTCTATTGATGCTAAAGGGGTAGAACTATTAATAGGACAAGAGACCTCATTTGAGGTCAGGCCAAAAAGAGCTAAACTAGTTCAAAACATTCCGAGACATAATGTTTGATATAATCCTCATTTAAAAGAATCGTGTTTGATATACAATTACGGATAATAACTTTATTTACAGAATATAACATATCATTTTGTCAGTGGACAATTTCAACAAAAAAGTTATTTTTGTAATTTTTTGTCAACACGTCAAATTATCTAGTAAGTTGTCATTCATAGTTGTACGAATAACGTTATTGCATTTAAGAATGTGTAACTGAGATAAACATAGTTGCCACTATGATAAGTCATAATATTGTACAATCAAATCTGACTAAATCCAAAATTACCATCAAATTGAGAGCATCTAGACCCCTCAAGCATATTACTTGTGTATAGCATGATATTTATGGGATTTCTTCACTTCATACTTTCTTCAAATAATCAAGAAAATGACAAGCATTTGTTCATGTGATTAACTATAAGCCATGTCGTATTGATGAAAATAGGAGAATTACCAAAGTTCAATACTACGCCATTTATATATTTAAAAAGTCTAAACTCACGTAGATAACATGATATCAAAAGTGACAATTTTAGTACATAATATTAAGTTTCGTTGGTTGACATTATTTATGTTTTACTTACCAATTCTTTTACATATATATTGTGCTTGACATTAAATTAGACATGGCAACAATCATGGTTATTGATTTTAATCACACTTATTCAAATCAATAGTACAATTTTCTACACATCACACAATGTCAAACTTAATGTACACTAGAAATGTACAATTAGTTTAATCATTTACTGATATAGCAAAGTCAAATGTAGTGTGATCGTAAATGTGCCATGTTTGGTACAGTTGCAAAATTTATTAAAATCTAAATGAAAGTTAATAATTAATTTTAAAAATAAACATGGGTTTCATAATTTTTCGACCACACATTTTATCATTTTTTATCAAAATATACTAAAAATCTAATTTTTATCTAAATCAAATAGGGGTTGACCATTAAAATAGTATATTTATTATTCAATAATGGGTTATGAGTTTGTTAGCATGTTTTGAAATGAATGGCAAAAATATTTTATCCTAATTTTGGTTTTTATTTATTTAATCAATCGTGCTACACATATATCATCATTTACACTTTGCCACGTGATAACATTGGACAATTTTAAAAAGTGAACAATTTTTCCTCCAATTCTTTTTTAACAACACACCAAACGTCAAATTAGATGTATACTATATAGCATTTTTGTTATTTTATTAATGATATGAGGAGGCTTTTGAATGGAAATCATTAAAAAATAATGCGATTAACAATTGACAACTTTTTACTTTGCTACATTTTTTTTTATAAAAATTGACAATTAATATTATACTTGCATGTAAATAAGTAAATTTTAAAATAAATAATTGTAAATTAATATTAAAAATAAGAATGTTTTTATATTAAAATAATTGTTACAACATTTTTAGTAAAAAAATAATAATAATAATAATTGAATATATTTATTTTTAATTAACCGAGGTTACTGCTTTTGGTTTTGCTTTTTACATGATTGCGACTTCTCTCATGGTAAGAAATCGTCATAAATTCTTTGCATAATGCTACATAATTCTTCACTAATGGGTTTCGTGAATCTTTGAACAATGTTGCAAGATTTAACCCATATTTGACGGGATTAAAATTAGATTTTTAGTACATTTTAATAAAAATTGATGAAATATGTAGTTAAAAAATAGTAAATCTCATAAATATAGTTAAAATTAATTATTGATTTTGATTTAAATTAAAATCTAGATTTTAAGCTTTATCAAACAAGGGCTTTGTATTAACATTATTCAATTTGTCCTTAGTTCCAAATTCTAATGTATGTGCTAATATATTTATAAGGAATAATGTTTTATAGTTGATGGCATTAAGTACTAGTCTAATTAATTATAAATATTTGAAAAGTGCACGACAGGTCTCCAATCTATTGTCTCAGTGGCAAGTCGGACCTCAATTTCTGAATAGGAGCCAGTTGGACACAAACACTTCCCCTAACATAGGCTAGGCCGGTAAGGTAAACACTACGTGAGGCCATCCATTAACTGAGCTTGGCCAGTCTAAAAATTAAGGCCACATATTATGGTTTATTTCTCTATGAAGGTTAATTCAACAAGAAAAAAATTCAAGAAGGGATAAAATGACGATCAAGAGTTTGACGATCTATCATGATCAGTACATGTGACCTAATAATTTTTACATATTTTTTGTTTTTCAAAAAAATGTTAAGAAATGAATCCATTCGAGTGCTCTAATGAACAAATTTTGATGAACCAACAAGCAATGTAGCATATTTAGCCACTGTTTGACCCATATCTCTTAAAATTCATTTTTAACTACATATTTTATTGAATTCAAAATTTTTATCAATTTTTCAACAATTCACTTTCATCAATCTTTATCAAAATCTATTTTCTATCCAAACTAAATAGCACGTTGATCTAGTCTATCCTCCAAGTGTGGTTTATACCAAAAACAAAACATAACTAAAAGGCATAAACTAAATATTCAAAATGATAAAGTTCTAAATCCAAATATTACTACTGCATAATGTTCTAAAAAGTGCATTTAGGTGTTGTCTAAACTTTGCTTAAATGCAAAGCTTGACCTTGTCGCCAGTCAAATTTTACGAATTATTATTATTATTTTTTTTTTACGTTTGGGCTCGTAAAAATTTGAAGCTTGGCCTTACTGCTTTTTAGAACATTACTATTACGTATAATTCTATTTTTTGTTTGTCAGATAATTTCAACTATTTGATTATGTTCCTATTTGGTGTAAATTTTGAGGAAAAAAATGATTTTTTGGAGGTTGTGTATTTAAATTGTAGGAAAAAGATTATGAATTCACGCAATTTTTTTATTGAAAAATATGTTGTTAAAAATAAAACTTAGACAAAATATATTTTTAGAAAATGTAGACCATACAGGAGTTATATGGTCAATTATTCTGCACTAAATTTTTCTCTATATGTCATCATGTTTTGAACTCAGTCAGCCCACAAATGCACTCAGATTTCTATGTTTAACAAAGAATCGCAACATTTTATAAAAGGGACGTAACACGTAAGCGAACACAAAAAATACAGGAACACAAAATTAAGGAAAGAACACAACAATGCATTCTTTGCCTTTGTACCTCAAGTTTTGAGTTTATATCAAATTTGTATGGTTGACACCCCTAGCCATTAGGGCCAAATTTCAAATGTTTCCCACCAAGAAAACTACCCCGACATGGCAAGTAAATAACATGCCTGCAAAAATTGCCTTACACATGTCAAATCCTTGACATATAACTGCTGAAAGTAACCGTCTTATTGAAATACGTCCAGCTAGCTTAGAACACTTCCACCAATTGATTTTCAGGTTTGCATGCCCTAAATAAAGGCTGCATTCGACCGAAGTCCAACTCCACTAAATGCCTTGAATATCGGGCTACACCCGTGCCATGCCTTCGTCCATACATTACCAATCAAATCACTCCTAAACAATTACCGACAATGTTGCCTTGCACTAAATATTTTCAGAAACGCACTTGACTGAGTACATCTCGAGCATGGCTTCGGCATAGGAGCAAGACATTGCCCATGTCTTAGCTATTTTAGCACTCGTGATCGTCAAGGGGGTAACAAACCACCCCCACCAGAAGAGTCTGATGCCCTCATTAGATTGTCCATTAAATATTCCTCAATCTATGTTTCATATTGCCACAAAGTCACATCTATTTCCCAAGTGGCATTTGCCTCACTAATGCATTTTTATTGAATAAAGTACTCAATCCTCCGATTTTTTTTACACATTTCATGAACACGACGACCAAGAATTTGAGCTATCTCCTTATCAAATTGTACCCGAACAACAGGTTGTGCCCTCTTCGCTAAACCCGATCAATGGATTGATTTTCATGAAAAGGTCTCAAACAGGAAACTTGAAAAGTGATAGTCCAAGAATAACTAACCAAGATGGGGGTGACTTGGTTATTAAAATTTTTTCGAATAATTAATCTAAATTCAAGCAAGTAAGGATTAATAGATTAATTAAAGTGATAAGTAAAAAAAGGAGAGGTGGTGCAAATGATATAATTGTGGAGGTTCGATCCAAAGCAATGATCTACGTCCTCCGTTACCAAGCTCTCCGGCACGAGCAAAGTCTTTTCACTATGTTGATTGACTTATGGTGCAATCCAACCCTTTACAATACTTTCGGTGACTTACAAAGAAGGAGCCATATACAATATTGGGGTTTACGGGATTTCAACACGACCCACACTAATATGACTCACAGGGTGACTTACAACAAGGAGCACCGATCCTTATACAATATTGATCTTTAAGGGACTTCAACACGACCCACACTTTATCAAAGTGATTTTACAATGGAATACTTCTCTTGATAAATAATACAAACAAGTTAAGTACTAAGAGAGACTAACACTTCAATGAATAATATAATAAATGATAGCTCAAGTGTTAGATGAAAAATTTTGATTAACTCAAAGTATTTCAATGAGAAGATGAAGAAATAAATACAATGTAAGTTCAAAAAGCTTCTCAATAAATATCTTTCTTTTAATGGATAGTTATAATAAATTAAGTATTAAAAGAGAAATGAGAAACTTTGATGAATATGATGATTTTACAAGTCTAGTTCAATCAATCAAAATTTCAATAAGAAGAAGAAGAAGAATTTATGTAATGTAAGTACAAGAATCTTCTTCAAAAATATATCTCGATTTCAATGAATAATTTATGATAAATTAAGTACTAAGAAAGAAATTAAAAATTTCGATGAATATGATTATTTTCCAAGTTTGATTAAATCATTCGAAATTTTAAATATGAAAAAGTAGAAATGTTTATATAAAATAAGTGTAAATATTTTCTTCAAAAAATATTTCTCTTTTTTTAATTGATATAAGTAAATTAAACACAAAAGAGATGAAAAATTTTGATGAGAGAAATGATTCAAAAAGTTTGATTCAATAATCAAATTTTTTGCTATGAAAAAGTAAAAGAAATAAATGTGAAAATATAAGTTCAAAGAGGATTTTTCAAATATATTTCTCAAAAAAAGTATTCTTCTAGTTGTTTATGAATGTATAGTGAAGTGCTATTTATAGCAGTCAAAACGTTCAAAGTTTCTGCCAAACCGGACGTCCGCCACTAACCGGACGACTAAACTAGTCGTTGTGCGTTAGAAATCAGAACGGTTAAAATTTTGACCATTGGGCCACCGGACGTCCGCTAAAGCAGACATCTTCGGTTTACTTTTTTCTTGATTATTTTTGTAAGTAGCTTTGTAATATAATTTTCTCGTGCATAAAGCGACTTTTGAGATTTTATAATTTATTACTAAATATCAAAGTATTAGTACCTTTATATTTGAACTAAGAAATCTAGTTTTTTTTTATCTTGCTTCAAAGTTTGCCTTTTAAACTTCTTCTCTTGATCTTTCTTTGATGACATCTCTCATGCTTTTGATCTTACTTTTTCTTGACGTTTGTCTTTTTCAGCTCTCGTCTCGATTGATTTGACTTGAATGCTTAACTTCCATTTTGATCTTCATTTCGAGTCCGATTTATAATGTGTTCATTTTAACAATGCTTGATTGATTTTAACATTGAACTATCATCACTCAAAATCAATTGTTAGAAACAATATTAATTTTGTTTTTTATGATCAAAACATTAAGGATGAAATCAACCATACGTCAATAAAAAGTAGGCTAAACTTTGAATCTTTTCGGCATGTTCGGTCTATAAGCAACCTTTCCCACTCGTTTCACTATTTCAAATGGACCATCATACTTCGACACTAATCCTTGATGCAACGTGTTTCTGGAGCTTTTCTTCGAAATTTGCAGTGTTAACTTCAACAACTTCTTGTCACGAACCTAAAATTCCAACTCTCTCAGACCTTTGTCTGTATATTTTTTCATATTTCGAGATGCTTTCGCTAAACTGTCCTTGGCTTGTTCGAGTACATCATGTTTGTCTTGGATAAAATGGAATGCTACAAGGCATGAGTTATACCAAGCATGTTTTATAACTTCATGGGGTGTTCTTGGCTACTGCCTTATTACCTACATGGTTGGACTCATTCCCACAAACGATGATTGATGGATGTTATAGCAAAATTGCGTTGTGTCCAACAAATCAACCCAGTTTTTTTGACTCAATATATCAAAATACTAAAAAATTCTTCAAGTAGTCCATTCACCCTTTTTGTTTGGGCATCCTTCCGAAGATGATTAGTTGTTGAAAACTTCAATTCTGACTCCATCATATTGAACAATGACGTCTAAAACTTTCCAGTGAAATGCGTATCTTGAATCACTTATAATATTCTCTAGTAACCCAAAGTACTTAATCACATTTTTGAACATGAGTTCTCAAAGTCTAGCAATGCCAACATTGTTCGACAAGAACAACCCATTTCAACTTTTCAAGAGCATTATGACATTTTTCCATCTACTTCAACTTCTAATTTTTCTTCAACAATTCAGTAAGGCAGCTCACTTTCTTCGAGTAGCATTCTATAAAACTACAATAATAATTATCTAACACAACCTTCGTTGAAATATGCCAATCCATGATTGTCTTAACTTTCATTTCATCCATCCGAATCTTGCCATGACTTAACCAATGGCTTAGAAACTGTACCATTCCCTAAAAAATTTAAATTTTTCCTTTTTGACATACAGTTGGTATTCCCCAAGGCATGAGAATACATTCCTCAAATGCACAATATGATCGTCAAGTGACAGACTATAGACCACAATGTTATCCAAATACATGACCACAAAATGATTAAAAAACTCATACAATACATCGTTAAACTGCACATCTTCTCTACAATATTCACATTTTTCCTTTTTCATATACAGTTGGTATTTTCGAAGGCATGAAAACACCTTTCTCAAATTCACAATATGATCATGAAGTGACTGACTATAGACCACAATGTTATCCAAATACATGACCACAAAACGATCCAAAAACTCATATAATACATCATTCATAAGATTGCAAAACATGGTAGGGACGTTGGTGCGACCAAATGGCATAACAAGAAATTCAAATGAACTGCACATTGTAATGAAAATCGTTTTTAATTCATCATCAGCCACAGTCTGAACTTGCTAATCCTCGACCTTAAATCTAGCTTTGTGAAGAAAAAGCTTTTGACGACTGATCTTTACCATCACCTTGTTCAATGCACGATAGACATATACATCCTACCAATCCATCGTGTTTCTTTTGTAATAAAATCGGAGCACCATATGGAGCCTTTGAAGGCTGACTATACCTAGCATTCAACAATTCGTTAAGCTGCCTTCGAAGTTCTGCCAAGTGGCAGGGGCCATTCTGTAGGAAGCTTGATCATGAGGCTTTGTCCTAGGCTCTAATCAATTTTATGATCAACTGTCTGATGGACAGGCAACACTTTCGAAAGTTCGGTGACATCATATCCAAAAACTCATCTAACACTTCCACAACAACACATGAACTTCAACAAAATAATCCGGTTTGATTTCGATCAAAGCATCCAAGTATGTGGATTCACGTTTCTTTTACCCATCTTTACATTGATTGGCTGACTGCAATTCAACCAATTTATGTTTATCTCTGAGATTATTCCGATCGAGGAAAGTTGCAGAGACGAAACAAGGATTTTCCTCGTCAAGCATCCCACGCAAGTAATGCAAAATCGAGGCCATTAGTCTTCACAAAAAACTCAACACCAAGGATCAAATCAAAGTTATCAAGGGAAAGGGCATTCAACCTACACTGTCATTCCCAACTCCCTACACAAAGATCACTCTAAGATACTCCTTTTATCAGTTGAGCATCTGAATTTATTGCATTTATCCTTGAAGTAGCCAGTGTCAACTTCAAACCCAATCTGCTTACAGTCCTCAGACTCATGAAGTTGTTTGTAGCACCAATATCCAACACTGCCATGACAATCTGCCCTTCCATACCAATAGGAATGTACATCAACCCACGAATTTATCCGTCCGTTTTCTCAATTAAGGCATTCATGAGTTACAGAAGACTGACTCGTGTAGAAATTTTTGCTTGTGAATCATTTTTCTCCTCCATCACTAAGGCGCGGCCCATTACAAATTAAAAAAATCATAATTTTTGCTCTTTCCTTTGTTCTGGGACAATCCACCATCTTTTGATTTAGAGTATACATAGTTCTTACCTTTTTTCTTGTCTTGGTATGAACCCAAATTCTTCCCACCTTGTTCCTTCTTTCTGTCCTTCCTATAAGAAGAGCCAGTAAGCTTAATATCAGTCAAGCAATTGGCTCCGAAATTTGTATACACCAAGTCTTTTACTCATTGTCGACTCAATTCTACCCGTGCCCAAGTTTGTAAACCCAAAATGAAGTTGAACAACTTATCTTCCTCAGACATATTCTCAATATTAAGCAGTAATGACGTGAACTCTTTCACATTGAGTGATTCTTTTGCAATCTATGAAGTATTCGTGGGGAAGAATTGATCCTTCAATTCCTTGATTGGAGTTTCCCATGCCACAATCCTTGGTCTTCCAACACTTTTATCATCCTGAAGCTTGGTACGCCATGATGGCTTGGCATTACCAGCAAGATAGATACTTACAATACTCTCTCGTTCTTCTATAGGAATATAAACAACATTGAAGTACTATTCCATATCTCACATAAAAGTTTCCAACTCCTTGTCATTACGGGTACTAGTAAATTCTTTTGTTTAGGAACCCGAATTTTGGAAGAACCTCAAAGACCCCGTACAAGTATGGTTCTCAATGGATTGGAATTCGATCCAAATTAATAGGTGATAGATTTAGGATCTCGATCCGATAACCTAATCAAGATCCAAATTTGATAATCTATTAACTAATTGAAGCAAATATGGATATAGGTTAATCCAATCCAATAACAACCTGATTCGATTTGTTATAATAATATAATATAATATATTTTATATATTATCGCATAATATATTACACATTTTTTTAAAACTTGTATTATATTTGAACACATTTTTATAAATAATAATAATATTAAATATTAGTATAATATTTTTAATCGAAATATTTGGAGAAATTTAAATTTCTTATAAATTAAAACATGATAATAAAATAAATAATTTATTTTATAAATTAAACAACCAAATGGGCCAACAGTTGGGAGTTTTTTTCATTGTTCCCAACTTCCTACATCAGATACTCACTAGAATATGACGGAATTGCAATCTATAAATAGGTGGGCCAATAATTAGGTGAAAAGCTATCTAAACATTTTAATTCTAGGCTTAGAAGTTGACTAATATAAAAATTTAATCTTCATAATATTTTCAATTTCATATCGAATATTCGATTACATAGCAAATCGGATATGGATAACAATCAAATATCTGTTGGATTATCGGATCAAATCAGATAATTATTCTTATAGATCGGATCGGATCGGATCGGATCGGATATGGACAGATCCAATCCATAATCGATCCATTTATAGCCATACATACAGCGGAATGGCTAATAACAACCCATTTCACCAAAGTGAGGTCATTTTCGAAACCATCCAACCGAAATTTCATGTTGTCCACAAACAACAACAGCTATGCCATCATCGATATCTGTTTTTCATTCATGTATTTCATAAAAGCTTCTAATTGGCCGGCAACTCAGTATGAACAACCTGCTAATTGTGTGTCTGCTCTGCAAGACTTATCACATCGTCATTAATGGATGCACCAACGAAATCTTCCTGCATTACAATCCGATCTTTAAGAATTTGGTTTGCCATTCTTCACAAAACAATTGTTCCAACAGTGCTCTGATATCAGTTGTTAACGATACCAAGTTTCGAACTCAGTCGACCCACAAATGCACTCAGACTTCTTTGTTTAATGAAGAATCGTAAAGCTTTACGAAAGGGATAGAATATGTAAGCGAACATTCGAAATATAGGAACAATTTCCCAAATTTTATTATTGCAATAAAAGATAACTCACAAAATTAAGCACTGAAATCAACAGTATACTCTTTGCCTTTGTGCCTCAAGATTTTAAGTTTATATCAAATTCATATGGTTGACAACCCCAGCCATTTTGACCAAATTTCAAATGTTTCCCACTAAGAAAATTGCCCCAACATGGCAAGTAAACAACCTGTATGCAAAAATTACCTTACACATGTCAAGTTCTCGACATATAATTGTCGAAAGTAACCGTCTCAATGAAATCCGTCCAGCTAGCATAGAACACTTCCACAAATTTATTTTCAAGTTTGTATACCCCAAATAAAGGATGCGTTTAATCAAAGGTCAACTCATCTAAATGCCTTACATGCCATGCTCCCCCCACGCCATGCTTTCATCCATGCCTTGCTCCAAACTACCAATTCAATCAATGTTGAACGATTATCGACAATGTTGCCTTGCTCCGAATATTTTTAGAAATGTATTTGATCGAGTGCATCTCAATCGTGGCTTTGACAAGGGAGAAAGGCATTTCTCATGTCTTAACTATTTTAGCGCTTGCGATCGTCAACGGGGTAACTATTAGGAATTTATTTAATCATGCAAAACAGAAAATAAATTATTTTTCAATTCCACCAATGATCTTCTTTTTGTTTAGATAGAAACCGTGTTTAAAATAATATTTTTGATCAATTCTGCAAACTTCTTTATTGATCTTGGAACATGAATAGTTACTACAGCTATGCAATTATCTAGCGTCCAATAGAAATCCACACAGGGAACAATAATGAGAGAAATATGGCTTCTATTTTCTTGTACTAGTAATATAATGGATTATGTTCTGTTCTTTTATGAATCACGATGCCTAACTTTGTGAATTATTATTTTGATCTAATCAAAATCGTTTAATTGAAATACTCATTTTAGTTTATCATCAATTCACATCGTCGTCCCATATTGACATATAACAATCTGTTACGGAAATACACGTGACGAAAAATGTCAAGTGGTATGACAAAACCAAACTTGTTCGTTTAACTTGAAACTATAATCCCTTCGTCAATATGATCCGATCAATTACGAGATATGGATATATGTCAATCTTAATTATCGATCATATCTTTCATCCCACTATTAAGTTAATATATAAGTCGAAAACTCATTTTCGACTTATGAATATATATTGGCCAAGGATTTCATTATTAACTTAACTAAATGAAATGTAGATCATAATTTCTTACTATCTAAGAGTGATGAATCATCTATTGATCATTCACAACCTTTATATGATTCTTGACATATCCGAATGATGCCGTATTAGCAATCCTTGGCAAAGCAACATCCAATAGCGTCAAAGTATGATTATCATCATATAAGGCACAATGATGACCTCAATTCAAATGACCAACTCCACTACCGAACGTTAGAGATTAACCACTGACACTCAAATAGTTATCCATATGGAATCTTCCCAAATGGTCTCCAATGTTTGTTCTATAAGAAAATGTCATTGTGTTCATTTAAGTGTCACCACATTTAAACTTGTGAGATCAGCTACTTATTTCACAAGCAAGAAATGTTACACGTGATGGTTTATTCGTAATAACAATATCCTATCTCCTTATTACGTATGATCACAGACGATTTAAAATTCAATCACATGTAATTTGTATCTTACAATATGCATAAAATTATATGCATATTAAAATATTAATTCACTTCAATAATATATCTTACCATAAATATGCATAAAATTATATATTAAAATTGTTTATGTCCAAAGTTTGTTGGACGTAGAGCATAACACTTACAAACGCCCACTTGTACTATGTCCAATCACGTATGTATCTAATACCATAAGAGTCTACATGACGATCATGTTATTCTACGACAACTCTTTGTCAATGAATCTGCAATTTAAAAACTTGTGAGAATTCATTCTTCTTTACATTATTTTTTTGTATTATCTCTCTGATAAGATGATATTGTTTTAACACATGTTTGGATTATTATGAGACCTTAGTTCCTTCGCTTGCATGATAGCTCCATTGTTATCACAATGTAGAAACATGTGATCAACAATGTTATGAACTACTCCAAATTCATAGATGAACTTCCTAATCCAAATCACAACTTTTGTTGCTTTCTAAAGCAATGATGTACAAGGAATTTGCTAATGAATCAACTGTTATCTCTTGTTTGGAATATTTTCAACACACCGCTTAAGAGTAAACCAATATTCTGATTGAGATATGCTATCATTCTAGTCTGACTAGAAGTTAGCATCGGTATATCCATTAACTTTCAATTCATTTTATATAGATAAAATCTTCTCAATGGATACACCGATGCTAACTTCTAGTCAAATTAGAATGATAGCATATTGAGAAGATTTTATCTATATAGATTGGGATAAGTTAAGCAATCTTCTAGATCTTTCTATATAGATCAAGTTCCTTCTCCCATATTTATCACGAAAAATTATTTGACAATTATAATTTCAAGAACTGAAATACAAGGTCGTCGTTTCCCATAATATGTCTTATACATATAATATTAGGAATGTGACAATGTTTCCACTATCTTCTTGTAAACACACAGTTCGTCTTCATTTTTGATAAAATCACACATTTTGACTTTTACATCTAATCGAATATTTTAGCTCCAAAAGGCTTGTTTTAATCCATAAATGGAATAATCAAGCTTAGATACCTTATTGGCTTCTTTGGATTCAAAATATTCGGGTTGTGTCATATACACTTCATTTTGCAAGTTTCCATTAAGGAAAGTAATTTTGACATCCATTTGTCATATCTCATAATCGTGATATGCAACTATTGCAAGCAAAATTCAAATAGATTTCAGCCGGCTACATGTGAAAAAGTTTCATTAAAGTCAACACTTTGTCTTTGTTTATAACATTTTCCTACTAGCCTTACTTTGTATGTATGGATGTTTTAATCTACATCGACCTTTTTTTCTGAACTTTTTTACAACCTATGGGTTTTATCCCATCAGAGGGTCGACCAAGGTCCAATTTTTGTTTTCATACATTGATTTCATTTCGAATTTCATGGCCTCCTGTCATATCTTTGAGTCAACGCTTGACTTTACTTCTGTGTAATTAGTAGGTTCATCATCTTTGATTAGTAATGCATGATCACTAATCATGAATTTGTACCTTCTAGGAGGTCAAATAATCTTACAAGATTTACACGGAGTTGACGTATTCTCATAAGTCTCTATTTCTTGATCAAAAGTATGTCTCTGAACAGGCGTGGGATCAGACTCAGGTTCATCTACTTGATCGATTGTATCTGTGGACTCTTGAACTCCTTTAACTTCTATTTTACTCCCAATGTCCTTTGCTAAAATAAACTATTTTCTCTAGGAAGACTATATGTTGTAAGACGATGAATTTCTTCTCAATGAGATTCTATAATTGATATCCAATTGTTTCTTTGGATATCCGACAAATATACATTTACCGGATTTAATCTCAAACTTATCCAATTCGGTGCACTTTACAGCCCCAAACTTTTACATGAGATAAGTTGGGTCTTCTATCTTTCTATAACTTGTATAGAGTTTTGTCAACCGATTTATATGGAACACGATTTAGTATGTAGCACGTGGTAATCAGTGCATGACCTCAAAACGATTTTTAGAAGGTTTGCGTGGCTTATTATTAATTGTACTATATCTAAGAGTGTATGAATCCTCATTTTATATATATCATTATGTTGCAGTGTATGTAGATGAATCCACTATGAGAAAATCTCATTCTTTTTTAGATAATCTAAAATTCTCCTCTTTAGATATTTTTCATCTCGATCAAGTTTTAGTGTGAGAATATATTTACATATTTATTTCTCTATTTCTAGATTGAATCCCTTGAACATTTCATGAGTTTCATTATTGAATTTCATAAAATATATATGATCATTTCTAAAATAGTCGTTAGTAAATGTGATGAGATAAGAGAGACTTCATCTAGCATTAATTGATATGGATCCACGTACATCACTATATATTAGACCAAATAATTGTGCATATCATTCCCATTTTCAAGGAAAAATGAATTTGGTTATTGTGCCTAACAGACATGCGTCGCATTTGTCAAATGATTTAAAATCATTTGACCAAAAAAAAAAAAATATATATATATATATATATAATTTTGGAATTGAATTTTCATTTATGTGACCAAGTCTACAATGCCAGATATATGTGTTATTCAGATTATCATTTTATGCCTTTCAATTTCTTTACTAATTATAGAATACTCAATACTTTGAATATAAATTTCATTTTATAATTTACCATAACCATTAAGATCTTATCAAAATAAAAGAAACAACAACTGTCTTTAACATAAAATAATTTATGTCCAAACATGAAATTTATTTAATACTCTGGTAATGGTGGGTACAAAGTAACATTTCTCTAATTCAAAACTAAGCCTAAAAGCAATGGCAAGAAGCATGCTCCTACGGGCAATGCAACAACATATGCTCATTTTCAACGTCCAGGTCAACTTCTCTCTTCTACAGTGATCTACTTCTATTTAGTTGCTATATATTTATATAAATATAAGATCCATATCTGGTATCTAATACCCAAGAAGTTAATGAAGTAGACATAAGTCTTACAGTTTCTTTTCCAATGATCTATCATTCCAAAATGATAATAAGAGTCATTAGATTTGATATTATCCTTATTCGCTTTGACTGACTTAGATATCTTGGTTGCTTTCCTAAAACATCCTTTAGACTTTCCTAGAGGAATTTATAACAAAAATTTGCCCACTACAAACTTAGATATTGAGTTTAACAGTCTTAAGTATGTTCAACAACTCAATGAGTATGCATTCGAGTTTATTCGTTTTAAATTCATAATTAGCCATCAATAACTCTCTGGTAGAGATTGCAGAACCAAGTTTATACTTAATTCATGGTTCATGAATAAACTCAATTGAGACAACTTCTCAATGTAGTCAACATTTTTCAGTACAAGATCACTGACTGAAGATTCTTCTGCCATTTTGTAATGGTATAGTTGTTAGAAAATCTCATATCTTTTCACACATGATTGTTCATCATTCAACACCTTGAGATGAAAAATCATATNATTGAGACAACTTCTCAATGTAGTCAACATTTTTCAGTACAAGATCACTGACTGAAGATTCTTCTGCCATTTTGTAATGGTATAGTTGTTAGAAAATCTCATATCTTTTCACACATGATTGTTCATCATTCAACACCTTGAGATGAAAAATCATATATTAGCATCTATACTTTCACGTTGTCTTTGTAACTCGGGTGATATAGTCGCAAGCATCACACATGTTGCAGTACTATCGTTATCATTGTGTTTATTATAACAGCCACATCTTCCTTTGCCAAGTCATCGGCAGATGTCTCTGGAAAGGGTTACTTAAGGACATAATCAATTTTCTCATATCTGAGAACAAATTTCATATTACGGTGCTGATCAAGAAAATTCGGTTTGGTTGTTGGCATTCAGTATGCCTTTCAAATAAATGTTTACTCATGATTCAATAAATGTAAATGACAAAAGGTAAAAAAATGATATATAGAATGCATCAATTAATTTAATAGATCTTTTATTAAACTTATTATATTCCCACAGTTTAACTCAAATTTATGATCACCTCACATAAGTCTATGGAATCAATTGACTCCCAGTGAGCTAGAATCTCATTTATTATATTAAAACATTGAGTGTACTTAACCAACCTTAATAAAACATTTGGGTAGAAACATTTGGGTAGATACTATTATTAAATTTATCTTCATACAACTTTCAGATCATTAAGCTGACTACTCTTTGTATTCAATAACTGATGTATTAGCTCAATATGCCTATAAAATATATCTTTTTGAGTGTACTTAACAAAAGATAATTTTAGTTAAGTCAAATATCATTTAGAAATATTTAATATTTCATAGTGTCAAACATATGTGTGTGACCAATCAAATTCTCAATCATGATACCTAACAACGTGAATTATTATTTGATCTAATCAAAATCGATAAATTAAAATACTCATTTTTAATTTATCATCAATTCACATCCGTCGTCCCAAATTGACTTCTAGGAATGTGTCAGAGCAATACATGTGAAAGGAAATGTCACGTAATATGACAAAATCAAACTTGTTCGTTTATCGTGAAACTATAATTCATTCGTTAATATGATCCAATCAATTATAAGATATGGATATGTGTCAATCTTAATTATTGATCATATATTTCATTCTACTAATAAGTCAATATAAGTCGAAAATACTTTTTCGACTTATAAATACACTTTGACTAAGAATTTCGTAGTTAACTTAATTGAATGAAATGTAGATAATAATCTCTTACTTTTATAAGAGTGGCGAATCCTCTATTAAATAATCACAACCCACATATGATTCTTGACATATCCGAATGATGTCGTATTAGTGACCCTTGGTAGAGAAACATCCAACATCACCAAAATATGACTGTCCTCATATAAAGCACTATGATGACATCAAGTTAAAAGATGAATTCCACTACCGAACATTAGAGATTACCACTGACACTCAAATAGTTATCTATATGGAATCTCCTTAGCGGGGTCTCCAATGTTTTGTTTTATAACAAAACATTCACATATTCATTTAAATGTCACAACGCTTTAGTTTGTGAGATCATCTACTTATTTCACAAGTAAGAAGATGTCATACGCGATGATTTATCCATAATAACGATATACGTATCTCGTTATTATGTACGATCACAGACGATTTAAGATTCAATCATATGTAATTTATAACTCACATTCACCACTATTTGTGATTAACAAATTACCCAGACTTGAATATACAGATTCTATTATTTAATTATTAAAATATTAATTCAATTAAATAAAAAAAAACTTGCTATAAATATGCATTAATTATATATTAAAAGTGTTTATATCCAAAATTGATTAGATATGGCATAACACTTATAATAGCACATGGAATACACACACACACACAGTATCTTTGTTGTGTATAATATGTGTGTGGCAGTACGAAATATTCGTCCAAGAATATACGGAATTACAATGTACATACTCTATGTACGGAATTAGAATGTGCCAACTAACAAAAAGCAGGAAAGCATTTGCTTTACTTTTGAGCCTAATATTCCAAATTCCAAAATAATTTTAATCTTTCTCCCTCTCCAAGTCTTGGTCATCGTCCCCATTTTCCGACAGTTCTCTCTGCAAAATCAAGCTATGATCGATGCGATGCAATATGATCAGACGGTATGCTGTGATCAAATTAATATGGTAATTGTGTTCTAGCCTGCCTCATATTTTCCTTTCAAAATATTAGTAATTAGATCAGATATGAAAATATTTGTAGAAGTAGAACCTTATATGATCCAGACGTAGATTGCTTTTTCAGACTGTACTGAGTGAGTTAAATTTCATGTAAAAATGCATTTTGATCAATTATGTGTGGGTTCAGGTCTAATAGAAGGATTGATCTTTGTGCGGAATACATAACTATGAACTCGCGACTCCAGATTTTGATACTTTACTATTGCATATTTTTTAAGTGCGTGTTTGGCTAATTAGTTCAAAGAATTTGCCTGTAAGTGATTATTCTTTATCTGTAGATAAGAAAAATTCCATTTTTTTTTTGGGTCAATGTTGGAATTCATTATTTTAGAAATAGTTCTTACCTCGATAACAAAGTCGATAATATTTTTCAGTAATGCTATTCATCATCCCTCGTGATAAGTATCAGTCTAGTTGACAATTAGATATATTCATTTAAATGAAAAGTCATGTGAGTCATTTTAATTCAACCCATAAAGTGTAACGACCTAAGCCGGTGATTATTTAATATTTTTAACTCATTTGAAGTAATATATCGAAACATGTTTTCAGATCATTGGTATATTTACCAAATGCCAAAATGATTAATGCTTGTCGAGTGAGATTCCCATCTTCGACACAACCATTCACAATTCTTCGCAATAAGAATAGGAAAAAGCAGAAGTAAAAATTCTTGGGAACTAACATAAGTTACTTCGAGAATAGAAAAAAACTAATTACAGTGACAGAAGTTTAATTACAAACTACAGTTTTGATCGAAATTTAGTAACTTTTACTACAGTTCGCATAAAACGATTTGAAGATCAACAAAATGGGAATTCTGCGAAGTATCTACCGATTCTTGGGCAGTAATGGAGAAGATGAAGAAAGTGCAGGGGAACCGTACACTATCCTTGATCATTATCGGAAGCCCAGTAATGGAGGTTATTTTCGTGCATCATTGTGTAATATTCCAAGAATCCACTGCGAAGGATCTCCAACATAATTTTATTGGCAAAGCTAAGAAATCCAGAACCTATACTTCCTCTAGTAAATCCTGTAATATCAACCAGAAATTATGGGCTTATGCAAATCCAAGAGATCTGTTCTCCTAGTTCAGATTTATCTTTGGACTCGAGCCCAGGTGCCACATATTCTCCTCCTTCAGATTTGGTGTTGCAGAGGGACAACTCAATTTCAGAAAATGAAGTGTATGCTATTGCTGCATGGCTGCAAAAACCG
>CAIGRP010111806.1:0-14217 GCA_903798385.1 Fraxinus cuspidata
ATATGAAAATGTCTCGATGAACTCCATCCACCTTGCATGTCTCTTGTTTACCTTACCTTGACCCCTTAAATGC
Source organism: Fraxinus cuspidata (assembly GCA_903798385.1). NCBI lineage: Eukaryota > Viridiplantae > Streptophyta > Magnoliopsida > Lamiales > Oleaceae > Fraxinus > Fraxinus cuspidata. The sequence continues at coordinate 74 of CAIGRP010111806.1, forward strand.
TTCGAGGACTCATGGTCGGTGTAAATCACAAATTCTTTTGGCCATAGGTAGTGCTTTCATATCTCCAAAGTTCAAAAAAGTGCATACAACTCCTTATCATATGTAAGATAGTTGAAAGCTAATCCATTTAGCTTTTCACTAAAGTAATCTATTGGTGTTCGCTCCATTATATTGGTTGGTTCTCAATTGCCGCCATCTTCAACTCACTCCCTTTTGCAAAGAAATCCACTTTCGAATCTTCTCTCTTCTCATAGGACTTTTATCTTTACTCTCTTGTAGCTCCACTCTTTTTTCTCATTTTTAGTCACATCACTATTTTCTCTCTTGCTCTCTTGTTGTGAAAGATAAATCTCGCTCACTTTTTCTCTCAATATTTTTTCTTCATCAATTTCAATTTCATTTGATCTTCATACACATGTTGTGGTGTTAACGGCGCACGAGTAATAGATTTTCCATAATTAGTAAAGTTGTATCTATTTTTGTACCCATCATGAATCACCTTTCTATCATATTACCATGGCCTCCCCAACAAGATATGCCCGAAATGCATATGAACTATATCACACATTACTTCATCATGATACTTCTCAATTGAGAAACTCACCAACACTCACCTATTCACCTTAACCTCTCCATATTTATTCAACCATTGCAATTTGTAAGGCCTAGGATGTTTCAGCATAGTTAATCACAATTTTTGAACAAGTGTAGTGCTAGCCACATTGGTATAACTATTTCCATCAATAATCATATTACATACCTTATTGTTGACGTGGCATCTCATATGAATATGTTCTCCCTTTGTTACTCCAAGTCATCCACTTTGATTTGAGCACTTAGAGCTCGTCGTGTAACCAACAACTCCCCCACTACATACTCCACTTTCTCACCATCACTAGCATTCTCCAATTCCGGCATGTTATCATATTCACCCTTTCTATCACTCACCACTTCCTCATTATCGTGCAAGATCATCACCCTTTTGTTTGGACATTAAGAAGTAATGTGTCTCGATCCCAAGAACTTAAAGTACTTGATATCCCGATTCTGAGGGGGTTGGGATTCCACCTTGGGTGTAGCTTTGCCAGCAAGTTCCTCTCTTTCCCGTGTATTAATAGGCCTCTCACGATTTCTCCTTCTAGATATCACTACCTGATCCCACCAAATGATAGCATAATTGGTAAATTCAAGTACTACAATCTTTACCTTCTTTTCCTCTGAGTAGTTGTGGCAATCAAATATCAACTCTACTTTCTTTTCTCACTCCAAGTATGCCTCCGAATCACTCATTCCTTTGAATGAATGGAATCTTCATATTGGTATTATTTATACTTCTATCAACACCATCTCCAATAGGATCTCTACCCCTCCTTTTATACCTAACTCCTCTATCCTTCATTCTTTCTTATTTGACATCTACTAATGTATCCTCATTAATGTTACTATCCACTTTATATTCACTAGCAAAATCCGTTCTATAATCCCGTCTACCTTGCCTTGTGTTAAGAACTTCTCTAAGTTGTTCCCTATACAGATTAGTAAGTAATGTGTCTTGCATCTCCATCCACTCATCTTTCTTGTCCATTCTATCTCCCATCACCACACAATCATTCAAATCGTCGTATCACCTCCTCAGTTATGATGACTTGACTTGTCTTCAATATCTTCGTCGGCAGAGAAGATCTGAACTCCTGCTGCCTTTGACAATTCGAGCTCCTTTTGCAGTTCCTTAGAGGCCTCTACTAGGAAGGATGAAAGGACAAGGAAATGAAGAATATACGAAAATCTTTCCCTATAAAAGGAAGAATGGAGACTTTGAAAGAAAGGGGAAAAATAGAAAGCTCTAAACACCTCATATTTCAAATATCTCCTTGAAAGAAAGAGCAAACACTCACAGTGACAATTGTAATTTGCAAATAATCATCAATAAGATCCTTAATTATGTTTGAAGTTGGCTTGAACCTTGTTAATACAATTTTCGACGTCAACAAAAAGGAAAATTAATTGGATAGCATGCGTGTTCTCCTTTTATAAGTAGAGGAAGAAATACAAGCATATTAGTTTCACATATATGCCTAGCTTTTAGATGGCTAATAATTATTAATTGTTTGTAAGTGTTATGCCCTAAATCCAATTGATTTTGGACATAAACACTTTTCATATATAATTGATATATTTTATTATTTAATTGAATTAATATTCTAATAATTAAATTCAAGTCTTTGCAACTTGTTACATATGTTTGAATCTTATATCATCCATAGTCGTAAGTAATAACGAAATATAGATATCGTTATTACGGATAGACAATTATCTGTGACATTTCTTACTTTGAAGTAAGTAGCCAATCTCACAAACTAAATTATCATGGTACTTAAACGAATAAGTGAATATTTTGTTGTAGAACAAAACATTAGAGACCCACTGGAAAGATTCTACATGGATAACTATTTGAATGTCAGTGATTAATTTCTAATGTTCAGTAGTGGAATTTGTCATTTGACTTGAGGTCATCATAGTGCATTATATGAGGATAGTCATGCTTTGGTAACGTTGGATGTTGTTCTGTCAAGAGTCGCTAATATGACATCGTTTGTGTATGTCAAGAAACATATGAAGGTTGTCAATGACTAATAGATGATCCATTAATAGAGGATCCATTACTTTTAGATAATAAGAGATTATGATCCACATTTCATTCAATAAATTGCTAACGAAATCCTTGACCTAGGTATACTCATAAATCGAAAAGAGTTTTCGACTTACATTGACTTAATAGTGGGATAAAAGATATGATCGATAATCGAAATTGACACATTTCATGTCTCATAATTTATTGGATCATATTGGAGAAATGATTATAGTTTCACAATAAATGAATAAATTTGATTTTATCATGCCACATGACATTTTCCTTTACATGTATTGTCTTAACACATTGTTAGATGTCAATTTGGTATGACGAATATGAATTGATTAATCTAGGTGAATTAATGATAAGTTAAAATAACAATTCTTGTCGTTTGGTATCGTGATCAGGAATCTAATGAGTCACACACAAAAGGAGAACTCGAAGAATAAAATATACTAATTAATTAATTGACAAGTGTTGGATAATTAATTGAGTTACATATTAATGGACCAAATTAATTATTCAGATTAATTAATTAATGAACCATATTTGATTAATTAGATTAATTAAATATTGAACCGTGTTAAGTTTTAGTGTTGGGCCAAACTCACTTGAACTTTTATTAATAAGCTATTAGGGTTTGAGAAATCAGAACAACACAATTATTACCTTACTAGCACAAAAAAAAAGAAAAATCCTAATTCTTGTTCTATGTGTGAATTTTCATTGAAAGTTGGACAATTGGACAACTGTGGATTGTATATCATAATTATTCGTATTCAAGATAAATAAAAGAATTTGCTAAATTCAATAAATGTACAATTCCGATCATAGTTTCTTTCTCAACACAAAGAAGATTTTTGGTGGAAAATGAAATATTATTTATTTGTCGTTATGCATGATAAAATTATTTTCCAACAAATTTAGCGTCACATCTTGAATTCAAGTATGGTTTTGGTGGCGAGAAACTGTGATAGAAATTATACATTTGATGAATTCCACAAGCTCATTTGCTTTTCTTGAACTCGAATGATCACGATCTGCAATTCAAACTGTCCAATTGTCCAGCCTTCAACGGTAATCTACACAGAGAACAAGAAAGATGACTGTGGTTTTCTTTTCTTGTGCTAGTAAAAATAATGAATTATATCATTCAGTTTTCAAACCATAGCAGCCTATTAATATAAGCTCAAGCGGGTTTAGCCCGTCTTTTAAACTTAACTTGATCCAATATTTAATTAATCAAATTAATTAAATCTGGTTCATGAATTAATTAATCCAATTAATTAATTCGGGCCTATTAATAAGAACTCAATTAATTAATTATACAACACTTGCTAATTAATTAATTGGTGAATCTCATTCTTCTAGTTCTCTTTTGTGTGTGACATATTAGGTTCTCAATCACGATATCTAACGACGTGAATTATTATTTTGATCTAATCAAAATCGATAAAAATTTCGTGGGAAAATTAAATAATGCAATTCACATTTGTCGTCCCAAATTGACATCTAGCAATGTGTCAGGGCAATAAATGTGACGGAAAATGTCACGTGGTGTGACGAAACCAAACTTGTTCATTTACCGTGAAACTATAATCCATCCGATCAATTACGAGATATGGATATGTGTCAATCTCGCTTATCGATCATATCTTTTATCCCACGGTTAAGTTAATATAAGTCGAAAACTCATTTTCGACTTATAAGTTCACCTTGACCAATGATTTTATTATCAACTTAACTAGATAAAATATAGATCATAATTTCTTACTATCTAAGAGTGACGAATCCTCTATCGATCATTCACAACCTTCATATGATTCTTGACATACTCGCACGATGTTGTATTAGCGACCCTTGGCATAGCAACATCTACACCACCAAACTAGATAAAATATAGATCATAATTTCTTACTATCTAAGAGTGACGAATCCTCTATTGATCATTCACAACCTTCATATGATTCTTGATATACCCGAATGATGATGTATTAGCGACCCTTGGCAGAGCAACATCTAACATCACCAAAGTATAACTGTTCTTATATAAGGTACTATGATGACCTCAAGTAAAAGGACAAATTCCACTATCGAACGTTAAAGATTAACCACTGACATTTAGATAGTTATCCATGTTGAATCTTCCCAGCGGGTCTCCAATATTTTGTTCTATAACAAAACATACGTGTTCATTCAAGTATCACAACAATTTAGCTTGTGAGATCAGCTACTTACTTCACAAGTAAGAAATGTCATACGTGATGGTCTATCCGTAATAACGATATTCGTATCTCGTTATTACATACGATCACAGACAATTTAAGATTCAATCATATATAATTTGTATATCACAATCACGACTCCTTATTATTATCAAATCACCAAAACTTGAATTTACGAATTCTATTATTTAATTAAAGCACCCTTTTAATTTATTACAAATTCACATTTGTCGTCCCAAATTGACATCTAGCAATGTGTCGGGCAATAAATGTGACGAAAAATGTCACGTGGTGTGACGAAACCAAACTTGTTTGTTTACCGTTAAACTATAATCCATCCGATCAATTACGAGATATGGATATGTGTCAATCTCGTTTATCGATCATATCTTTTATCCCACTGTTAAGTCAATATAAGTCGAAAACTCATTTTCGACTTATAAGTTCACCTTGACCAATGATTTTATTATCAACTTAACTAGATAAATATAGATCATAATCTCTTACTATACTATCTAAAAGTGACGAATCCTCTATTGATCATTCACAACCTTCATATGATTCTTGATATACCCGAACGATGCTGTATTAGCGACCCTTGGCAGAGCAACATCTAACATCACCAAAGTATAACTGTTCTTATATAAGGTACTATGATGACCTCAAGTAAAAGGACAAATTCCACTATCGAATGTTCAAGATTAACCACTGACACTTAGATAGTTATCCATGTTGAATCTTCCCAGCGGGTCTCCAATATTTTGTTCTATAACAAAACATCTACGTGTTCATTCAAGTATCACAACATTTTAGCTTGTGAGATCAGCTACTTACTTCACAAGTAAGAAATGTCATACGTGATGGTCTATCCGTAATAACGATATTTGTATCTCCTTATTACATACGATCACAGACAATTTAAGATTCAATCATATATAATTTGTATATCACAATCACGACTCCTTATTATTATCAAATCACCAAAACTTGAATTTACGAATTCTATTATTTAATTTATAGAATATTAATTTAATTATATAATAGATCTCACCATAAACATGCATTGATTATGTGTGTGTGCGCGTCCAAAATTGATTGGATGTAGGGCATAACACTTACACATACCACATAAGCTATATGTTCAAACTGTTGATATATTAAATGGATAATTGTACATGTTCAATTTCAAAAAATAGACATAGCCAAAAGCATGATAATCACATAGAACAATATAGTTCTAACGTAGAAATTGTTGTACAAAAGGTTGGTAACCTAATTAGCATAGTTCAAAACACAACAAAAGCCATTGAAATGTAAATTACTATGAAGCACGTTATAAGCGCAGGGCAATTACCCAAAAGGTCTTAAATAATTTTAATTAACTGGTGTTCTTTGAATTCTATACAAATCACCAAGCCCTTCATTTCTCTATCACGTCAATAGTTCGTAGTACAGTGTCATAATCCGTATCGTATGCTTCAATGATCTTCTCATAGGCATGCTTGAATAGTTGACATGCCATGTTAGATCTATATTTCTTTGCATCGAAGCTGAGACCCATTGCATCCATCGCCCCAATTATAATCAATTCCACGAACTTTATCACAAACAGTCCACAATCATGCCTGAACCAAATGAATAAAAATGTTATTAAGACTCATGCAACATTGGTCAAACATTGACATATAAATATACAAGCATCATCCGAACCAAAAAATAAAATGTAAACGGGGCCATATCAGAACATACTACATTACAAAAAAAAAAAATGGCAAACAGATCCGATGATGTATGTTACGAGTTCAACTGATCTGATATCATAAATTTCTGCGTCCATATGTGGTATAATAACTCATAGGGATTCTAATACTTGTCCAATCATTTGTCATAAGTTTATCTAAATATTCATGTCATATGAAATTTTATATACCTCGATATGTTCACATGTTGAAATTGTAAAGGAAAAAATGATAAGAAGTGTAAGCATATGGCAACACCTAAGACACGTGTTGAAGCTCATAATTTGTTCGATTCCCATTGATTGATTACATTTTAATGTTCTTATGTGATCATGCCTAAAACAAATGTGTTAACACTTCAAATATTCAAATTAACAAAAAGTATATAATCTAAAACAAATTTGAAGAGACTGACTTGTTCCTTTCTTGTAAGATGTCGCTAACAACCTTCACCATAAGTGGCTCAATCAAATTTGGAGGGAATGATTCTAGAGAGAGGCGATTTTGGGGGGGATGATTTTAGGGAGGGACAAATTGCGTGCAGATTGGTGTGAAGACTGATAGTCACTATTTTCGGGAAGTGATAATTAAGGGTGAGTTTGGTGGGGCGTAAGTTAAGGTCGCGTTTGATGAAGTAAATTTAGCTACTTAAATAAGTTGACAGTTTGATTTGGTTAAGATTTCATGTTTGTATTTTACTATAAAAAAGGGAATTTATAGAATAAAAAAAATTTAAAATGTATATTTCAAATATTTACTAAAAACTAGGTAATTTCCACATTTTTTTTTTTTTTTTGCTTACTTCCAAGTTCTCAATTCTTCCATGTAATGCAAGTTAGTCATTTTCTCCTTGATTTTGATCATCTAATTTTTATTCAAGTGAGATTTAGTCCAAAAACTTCCATCTAATATAGCCAATTAATCCTTCTTTCTTTTTCAATTATTTCAAAGCGAGTCCATAACTGAAACAATATAAAATTTACCCAAATTAAGTAAGATTCAATAATTTGACGATATAAAAACTTGATAATATGATCCAGATAAGTGTACAAAACGCACTTATCAAATATGATTCCAATTAAGTACATAATCAATATTTTGTAGTGAATATGCATTAACGTGATAATACAATGATGAAAATGAAGAATGAAAATTCAAACAAATGGGGGTCTATATATAGTTGTTGGAAAGTTTTGTCTCAAAAGGCAACATATGGAAGAGACACAACTATTGGAATTAATCTCTATATTTGAAGAGATGGCGATTATTGAAAAATAATAATGCCAAAAGTCGTGATCTTTTACATAGAAAGACACATTTTCAACCAAGTGATTCTAGAATATTTCATCATATTTAACATAATTTTTCCAATAATTTCAAGTATTCAAGTGACTTAAATTTTTCTTAATTTCTCATTCACCAAATATGATTTCCACTTAAATAATCATTTAAAAGTTGATCAAAATCAATTTTCTAAATAAAATTTCACTAGATTATTCATTAAACATTTTCAAATACTTTTCAATTGTCATTGAATTTTAAAGATTTGTTGAATTTCCATTTAACTTAACAAAATATTATCCAGTCATTTTGTTATGTGTGGAAAGTGTGCAGTGACATGGTGTTATCCTGAAATCTCAATTTTGTTGAATCTGACCTTGCTAATAGGGTGATATACCCAGAGACCGCTGCTGAAATATGAATTGTTCTGAAGGGAAGACAATGCATGCAAATGAGTAATGTTATTCGTAGTGAAAACTACTGATAGTCGTCATACGTGGCATACATGTGATGGCTTATGATTTGATACATTAATGTGGTAGTTTTTATTGACTTATGCATCAAATCACAAATAATTACATGTATGCCACATACGACGACTATCAATAATCTTTACTATGCATAACATTACATCATGGAAATAGCTGTCAACTAGAGAGTCCAAGTTTCACTCATGAACAACATAAGCAAGTCTTAGCCCTCTTAAACAATGCCATGTTTGGATTGATTAAAAATTTGAATTTTAGTAGATTTTAATAAAAGTTAATAAAATTTATGGTTAAAAAATTTATAAAAATTGTGAGTTCTATAAATTTAAAAATATATATATTTAAAAAAAAATGGAGCCAAACAAGGATAATGATAACTCTCAGCCAAAGCCCAAAGGATTCTTGAATTTAAATAAATGGCTCATAGTCGTAGGCTCGTAGCTAGTGGTGCTACCAATCATTGATTGTTTCTTCACGTGATTTATTGTATAAAACAAAGACACCCTACACATACTTATGTAGGGTTACCCAATGGAAAGAAGACGTATATAATTTCCATTGGTTCAACTAGTTAATCCTCGCTATACTCTTTCAGATGTCATTTTGTACCTTTGTTTTCTGCCAATTTGTTATCTGTTAGTATTTTTAAAAGTGAACTTTGAAGTTTCTTGTCGTAATTTCGGCAGGATTTTATCCCTTTTTAGGGTTCTTGTGTATGTTTAGGAGTCAAAGGGCTCGTAGAAAGAAGAGAGATGGAGTTTCCAACATTTATTTTAGCCAAAAGTACCCTTCAATCAAAGAATATTTGAATTTTTAAGACTGGATTTTAACTTTGCCTTGATGCAAGGCGACTTTTACAGATAGTTGAAGGTTTGATTTTAGATTTTCAACCTTTTCAGTTGTGCTATTTATCGACATTTTATGAATTTTTGATCATTTTTGTGAGTTAACATTCTTTTATCATTGTGTTTAAAGTCTTGATTAAGTCCAATTTTCAAGATTTTGTTGAGTTTTGTGCTTTTGTGATATTTGTCAAGCAAATTGTTATTTGTACGCACGAGTTTGCTGCACTGAAATTCATGTTGATTGTGTTTGAATTCATACATATCTCCCTTTATCGAAGGCTTAATCCAACCTTAAATTGTGTTTTTAGCCAAGTACTATGCTTCTGCATGCTTTATTGTTAAATGGTGCTTTGACGGTTGAGGCGTATTTCATTTCGTATGTACCTCGATGATTAAGGTGCAAATATGGAAGGATATGACACGCAAAAGGGCCCTTTTGGCTCAATAGTAAGCATCTTAATCATTAGTTTTTAAAATGATGACTAATGAATGACTTAACACTTTCATAAGCTCCATAGCAACTCAAATCATTTTTAAAGTTCAATAGCAATTGATAAGCATTTACGAAAATTCAGTGGCAACTCGAAAATTTACCCTAATATAAAATCACTTTTCAATAATCGAAAAGCAATAAAATCTTTGTCAAATTCTCAAGTGACCCTTGTGAAAAAGTGTGTCATTTCAAATTTTTAAAACACGCCCTATTAAGTATATGATGACCACATGACAGTTTAGCGTAACATGAGATTGTGGGACTACAATAAAAAGGTGAAAACCAAGTTGCTACTTTTAAAAGGCTAAGTATGATCAATTTGTTATTAGATCAATGGATTTGGAAACCAATAGTTCAACTTTCTTCTTTTTCCTCTCCTCTCTCTGTATCCTCTTTAGTGGCAAACTGTATACTAAACTCTATTATTGGGCGATGATAAAAATTTGAAAACACTCTTACCCACCGAATTCATAGCATAGTTTCACTTTGATGGTCAAACTAATTTTACTGAACGTTGTATTCTATGACTAGTGGAGATGATCTGATGCGTGACGAAAACATGAATAATAATAATAAAATATTCTTGTTCGTAACATATGAAATGGTGTTTGTTTGAATTTCGCTCGAATGAACAAACGAATATATTCGGAATCCATCAAATAATGGGAAAATTAAAATATCTTACTAATCATGAAAAACGAATGTAATGTTTTTCCAATTTTTCACTGCCCAAAAAGTAACTTTTAATTAAACTTTTTAAGCTTTACCAGACATGTTATATTTTTTTTATGGTAGGTAAAGATCATTTGATTCTTACTATTTTCCATTTCGCCCTTGTAAAACTCCATGTTGTGCTACATATCCATTTTTCTGGGTTTGTAGTGATAATCAATTTATGTCAACGACAAAGTCGAGTTGTTCTCACTATGCTATTAGTATTAAAAACAGCATTAATGATAGTGCTTTTTGTTGTTTTGTATTTTGTCATATTTTGTCCCACAAGCGATGAATAGTTAACAAATAACATAATAATGAGTAGAGTGTCGAAGACTTATTATTTATGTAAATTACTTTAGTTAAAAATCTCTTTGATTCGAGAACAAAATTAATTATTTGGTTTTGGTTTAAATTATATCTATAAAAATAAGCAGTTAAAAATAAGCACACGTGTTTTGAAATTAATCGAATCACAGAAGTCGCTAGGATCCCAAATTCACAATTGTTAACCTACTTTAGCCCTTAATTACCTTTTTATAGCCTCTTCTTGTTTTATGTTGTTAGTCGGTATTTTTTGTGTTAATTTTATTACTCGAAATTTATTTACCTAATTTTTACTTACAGCCCGACTTTATCTTTGTGAAAGATACGAATACAAAAAATGCAGTACAACGCTAGATTATCAATAAGGATTACACCTAATATAGAAGTATCTTCATTTCCTATAGCTTTAGTGTTGCTTATAATTTGAGATAGAAACATTGTAAGGTCCCAATATTTTATTTGCTAGTTTGGTTCAGTAAAAAAAGTTGATAAAAATTTAAATTAAAATCAATTATTCATTTTAACCATATATTTTCTGAAAGCCACAGTCTTTCAATAACACATTATATCGATATTTATCAAAATATACAAAAAATCTGATTTTTATCTAAACGAAACTAAGGACTATATAGTTCGGCACAAAATTGTATAGCATATACTCTTCTATGAAACAATATATATTCACGTCTCAGCCCCCATATGATATCGATTAAAATCTAAATTTTAATTTAAGTTAAAACAACAATTAATTTTAATGACATATTTTATGGGTCCCACAATTTTTCAACCACACATTTCATTAACTTCCATCAAAATTTATTAAAAATTCGATTTTAATTCTACCAAATAGGGGCTTAATAAAATATAGATAAATATCTCTTATATTATTATTTTTTCTCTACCACAGAAGTAAATCTCGTTAACCAAGTTTCAATGACTTAACTCGAGTACAAACTTCCTCTTAAAAAAACCTGAACAAAACTTAATTGTTTTACACTTATAATTTGAAATAAAAGAAATATATATACTCCTTCCATAGATTAACAATCCTAAATCCAGTTAATAGTTGACCTATATCTCGATCCAAAAAAAAAAAACATAAGCATAAACCTTCGAAAACGACGAAATAAAAAAAAAATAGCATAAATTAATGTTTCATGTTCGACAAAACAAGTGGGGCATTTGGATAGAACAAAGTGATTTGGCATGTTAGAGTACTGAATTGAGAGTGGCCTAAAAATTCTGCAAATGCCGACCGGAAAACACAAGGAATATATAAAGTAAAATTAAAGCACGTGGATTTATGCAGCTCAAAAGGGGCGTGTTTGATGAGCCGAGAAATAAAGGTTGTCATATCACATCTTGTCAAACTGTCCCTTCATCGTATTGGTCGTGTACGAAACTTTTCGATACATATTCGATACGTAATATTAAATCGTATTGAGTAACACATAACAATCGGACTGGCTATGGAATAAAAACACCTAGTTAAAGCTAACTTTGGTTAATTTATACCATGAATGGATTATAACTTAATTAAAAATTAATGATTAAACAACTATAGTACACAATTCGACTATGAAGATTAAATTAAATTTTAATTATTTTAATCGTAGCTAAATGCAGTGACCTACATTATCCCACGTGGTACACATGCCGGACTGAGATAACTAGGAAAACCACATGCACACATATGACCAAATTAAATAATCTAAACGTGATTATCTATGTACAAAAATAGCTAGGTTATGGTGCCCAAGTGTTGGATGTTCAGGCTGGCAAACCGTTATGGTTTTTGCATTTAACAATATTGTGAAGATTTAATCGTTTCAAATGTAGTAGTTTGTCAACAAGTGCTATATTGACCCCACTCGTACGATAAGTTCTTTGAAAACTTCACACATTAAGATCTCGCTTAAATTTTGTGTTTGTAGAGCCTTTGATCATTCAGATTTCTACTCCAAAGCATCGAGAGGGGACAATCCCCAAAATGAACAAACTTCATGTGTTTTAGACACTGTAAAGCTTGTAATAGAAGTCAAAAATTAATAACGATATTGTGATTCATACAATTTTTTTGCACATTCTCTATAAACATGCATATTATTGGCTCCCAATGCGTGTAATCTTCTATCCTTTCAGTTTTTATAGTCCGTTCGTATATTAAACACGAATCGAGTCAAGCATATCTGTGTATAATGATCCAAGTAAGGAGGGAAAAAAAGGGGGATGAGTAGCATGCAGGGAATGTGCAGAACATGAGGTACATCTCATGCTGCTTCGCTGTCTCGCCGTTGTCACTTCCTATCTCTCTCAAAGGTACAATCCTCTTCTCTTCTACATGTGCTCTCCCATGTGCATTGCACCCCCCCACCCCCCTCAATGTGCGTGTATCTCCCCCTTTCTCTCTCTTCCATTAAAGCTTTGCTGGCCCATAACACATGTGCCCTTTTGGGCCCCCATGGACCCCTAACAACTATCTTACAACCCCACTCTTTTAGCTAAAATGACATAACTGCCCTTCCTTCAAAATTATTATTTTTTGTTTATCCTCTCTAGAATTTGTTTGATGCACTAAATTAGTAAATATGGTTATTGATTCCACACCACCATTAACAAATTTCTTCTTTTGGTTCCTCTTCTTTACCCACATCTAGCCATATCCACCACAACCTATCAAATATATACAGATGACATGTTTGATATGATAGTCTGAATACTTATTAACATAAAAATAAGAAGTTAAAAATCTAATTTGCTATATCAGATTGTTGATTATGATATAGAATGTCCTAAATGTCCTTTCATAGCAATAATCGACTTTGTAATATTGACTAGGTTTATGAGACATATAATCTGTTCCATGCATGCCATGTAAATGTATCACATTCAATTTGTTCCAATTTGGTATACAAATCACTCTTTTCCAAATTATACTGATTGTACCATCGGATTGAAATTAAACTTATAATCTTTCGTGAATCTCCACAAAAAAATGCTATATCTTGCAATTTTTTTCATTAGTTAGTAAATACCCTATTAACTATTAGGTCTGGCCCTGACCTAAGGTAAACTAGGTCATTGCTTTGGGTCTCAAGATCTGAAGGACTTAAAAAAATTAAGTAGCCTAATAAAAATTTTCATTTATATTTCTTTTGAGTTGGACCATTTAATCATTTAAAAAGTAACAATAAAATGAGACTAAATAAAAGGCCCAAAGTATTTGGACAGTTAACTTACATTCTTGATTTAAATAATAAAATGGATATACAATTAAATTATTACATAATGCTATATCTTTTCTTTTCTTTTTTCTATCTACCAAAATCTAGAAAAATGTCAATGAAAAAAAAAATTAAAAACTATTTCCTATAATTTTTTTTGCTAAACTTATAAAGTT
>CAIGRP010111816.1:0-15174 GCA_903798385.1 Fraxinus cuspidata
AATATGGCCATCATGCATCGCTAAAGGTTGCATATGCGTTGCATAGACCAAAAGTCATTCTTCTAAAGGAAAAAGTACCGTATGGACATGTGAAGGTTATTCCTGGTCTTTTAGAGCAATGGCTATTTGATTGTACCCTAAATAACTGTCTAGGAAATAGTAATGATAATGCCCTTCTAAACTTTCCAACATCTGATCAATGAAGGGCAATGAGAAGTGATATTTTCTGGTGGCATTATTTAGCTTCATGTAATCTATGCACACTCTCCAGCCCGTTACTAAACGTATTGTTATCATCTCATTCTTCTCTACTATAATTCTACCCTTTTTTAGGCACCACATGTACTGGACTCATCCAAGAACTATCTGAAATGGGATTGATAATTCCTGCATCGAGCAATTTCATTCAAGGTTGGATTTAATATGTGCTGACCTTTCACAAATGGCTTATACTCGTCCTCCATTAATATTTTGTGCATACAAAGAGTATGACTGATTCCTCGAATATCGGCTAAGGTCCATCCATTTCTAGTCTTGTGCTTTCGGAATATCTCCAATAACTTATCTTCATCCTCCTCTGTCATGTCATTAGCTATGATCACTGGAAGTGTTGTAGAGTCTCCAAAATATGTATAATGGGGATGGGATGATAAGGTTTTTAACTCAAGAGTTGGAGCCCTCTCCATTGAAGGTACGGGTGGTGTGGGATTAGACCCTCGAGTCGGACTTTCAAGAATTATGAAAAATGGAAAAAAAGAAAAATGAGTATTTTGTGATATTATATATTTGTGTTCGACACCCACCCATATATGATATTTACGGGGAATGCCAACTTACTAAGAAACATTGACGTGACATATTAATTCTACAAATATATTTTAATTCATTGACCCATCGTAAACAAGAAAACATATTTAATTGGAAAAACATAACCTGGATTTTAGATTGATGAAGGAGAACAAGATGGATCTTGAAATCTTAAATCTCTTCAATAGTTTTTTGAGGAATATCCCAAACATCTTCTTGTTGTGTATCCAAAAATCAAGTTTGATACTCCAAGTTCTTGAAAACTTGTAGTTGCCTTTTAATTATCACAAGAACAATGGATTGACCTCTCTTTGATGATGTTAATTGATAAGTTTTTGTGTATGAAATTTATATGAGAGATATATGAGAGGTGTATCTAATGTATTTTGTTGTTAGTTATTTGTAGGAGTTAAAAATTGGTTAAAAATAATGTCCAAAGCAGGTTTCAAAAGAGTTACAATCGAATGAGGAAAGTTGCATTCGTGCGCACACGTCTTTGTCTCTGCATAGTCGTTAGTATTTCGATCATAACTTTCTCTCCTGATATCCGATCGAGATAATTTAAAGTACGTTGGAAATTTTACTCAAAGAGATACAAATTTCTATAATAAAATGTTTCCAATTCGAACTTTACTATGCCAAAAATGGGTCTTAAATTTTGGTAAAAAATCTGGAAGATCGAAAATTGATTTGTGTTAATTCTTTGATCATATTTCATTCATTTTTGAATTTTAATTGTATCCAGTTGACTCTTAGCAATCTTCAAAATATTTTTTTGTGGTTTGAATCAACTATTAGATATTTTTAATTCGGTCCCCAAACTTTGTACTTAGCCATTTTCACTTCTTTCTTTCAATTCCACTTCCAATCATCGAGTTTTACTTAATAAACAAAATATACAATGAATTAGACTACAATTGCTTAAAAGAACTATTAAATTTCTATATTTTAAGGTCCAAATAAGTCTATAAAATACACTTATCACACTTCACCTAAATGCTTATGCTCTTAGATAAAAGACTATGATTTTTTAAATTTAGTACATCACTCTGATTCATAATTTTGGAGATGGGATTCCTTTATAATTGTGTGAAAAAAGAACTCTACAGTAGATCATAAAGCATGGGATGACGCTTTCCTTAAGACTTTATTTATCCCTTAAAAATGAGTGCACATGGGATCCAAATAAGCTTCTAAGATACAATGAAATCAAAGTAAATGTTTATTGTATTTATGCACTAACGAACACAAACCGAACACCATAGATTAAAAGCATGTATATGAGAGTCTTTGATGTCCGGTTATGCTGTATATAAGACACAAAGAATGGTTTTATAAAAAATAAGAACTTAAGAATAATAAGAGAACACAGTATAAAGGCAAGAAAGCAAGATTTTCATGTATATCCAAATGAAATATACATCTATTAGGGATGTTAATACACTTTCCCAAGAGAGTTACAATATATCACAAGAGTCACATTTATTCATGAATATAGTTCAATAACCTAACCCATACGAAAAGAAGTGAAAAAACCCGAAGAAAGCATGAGCATGTGCATTAGCATCTATTCTTGAATACACTAAGGAAGGGCAGTTCCATTGCATGTAGGTAGCTTGGGCCTTGGACGGCCGCCCTAAGCATGTAGGTGGCTGCTTCCATGTGTGAAGGAGTACCTACATGTTGTGATTTGATAGCCTACAAGCTTTAGGAGGCTGCCACTTCCAGCATGGCGGTCTTGGCTTGTTCTTCTCGGTCTTCCATTATTCCAAATGTTCCCAGATGATACCATGACACTTGCAAATTGTTTTAGAAATTCTATGTTATGGTTTGACCCAAATTCTAGTGGGTATTGGAGTGGTCTTGAAGAGATCAAAAGTATGGACCGAAGGAATAAGTCGCCGCATTTCCACTAACTGAACGCTAGAGCGAGCCCGATAGAAGACAACACGAGACTTGGTCACTTGCCTTGCACTCCGTCGCTTGAGTGATGAGGTTGTCGTTCGCCTATCATCCAAGTGACAGGCTTATCCGGCCCATGCCCGTTTTCGTTTTTGACGCGGTTTTAGACTCCTATTCTTCTACAACTTGTTCTTTAGAGTTTATATTTATATGACACGACTTGTATATTAACACGACAAAGAAAGATTCATACAACATTTTGAGAGCTTTAGATTTTAATTGAGTGCATTGAGATTTTGTGAACATAATTACTATTGATTATAGTGATTTTCTCCTCCTCTGTCCATAATTTTTCTCGTATTGGATTTTCATATAAATTTTGGTGTTTATTTTTTTCTAATTTCATTATCGTCATTATCTTACGATGCAAATCCATAACAAGTAGTATCAGAGAAATTCTAGTATCTTATTTATTCCATAACAAGTGGTATCAATTGTTTCGCATGGCGACAATAAAGTATGATATCCCGTTGTTGGATATAAACATATTTACCTTCTAGTAATTGAAGATGCGAGCGGTTCTAGTGCAGATGGATTTGGAGGAAGCTTTGTTTGGCTTTTTTAAGATGTCTGATACCTGGACGTAGGATGAAAAGTAGCGTAAGGATCAAAAAGCCCAATCTCAAATTCATCTACATCTTTCAAATCAAATTCTTTAGGATGTTTTAAAGGAGAGAAGTGTCATTGTGGTTAAAGTTGGAGTAACTTTTCATGTCAAAGAGCTTGACTACCAAGCTACACTTGAAACAACGTTTGTATTCTCACTGAATGTCTAAAGGTGTGTCATTGGATAATTATTTAACTCTGTTCAAAGAAATCGTGACAAATTTGGAGACATTGGAAGTTAAGTATGACATGGATGACTTGGTGTTGATGTTGTTATGTTCTCTGTTGCCATCATATGTGACTACTGGATATACTATTCTCTATAGTCGGGATATTCTCACCGTGGAAGAGGTCTATGATGCTTTACTAGCTAAGAAGAAGATGAAGCATCTTGATAAATGAACTACGAATCATGATGAAGGCTTGGTTGTGCATGGGAGAAATCAAGACAGGAATCTTAGCAAAAAATGAGGGACAGATCGAAATCTAGATATGCTGAGAAGACATGTCACTATTATAAGAAGAATGGTCATATTAGAGTTGATTGATATGCCTTGAAGAATGGAAATAAAGCTATTGGTACTACTGAAAAAGGGAATCAACCTGTTAATACAGTGGATGCTGATGTTGTGGAAGATAGGCAAAGTGAATGCGAACTTCTTGTGATTTCTGACATGGATTCCAAACCATATGAGGAATGGATTCTTGACTAGGCTTGTGCTTTTCATATGTGTCCCAATAGAGACTGGTTTTCATCTTATGAAGGAGTTTCGAGAGGTACAGTTATTATGGGAAACAACGATCCTTGTAAATTGTCGAAGTTGGTACAGCCAGAATCAGAATGTTCAATGTGGCTATCAGAATACTTACAGATGTAAGGCATGTTCCAGAATTAAAGCGGAATCTCATATCTTTGAGTACACTTGACTCAAGGGGTTATAGATACAATGGTATAGGTGGAGTTTTGAAGGTAAGTCGGGGTGCTCTTGTTATCAGGAAGGGACATAAAAGCTCTACATAGTTGTACATTTTGCATAGTTCCATAATCATATGGGATGAAACAATTTCTACTTATTCTTTGACATGTGATGAAATTACATATCTTTGGCATGTGGTTCTGACATATGAGTGAGAATGGCATGTCGGAGTTGAGTAGAATGAGACTTCTTGATAGGTACAAGACCAGCAAAATAAATTTTTCTGAACATTGTGTCTTTGAGAAATAGAAGAGTCAGATTCACGAAAATAAGACACAACATGAAGGGAACACTTGAATATATACATTCAGATCTTTAGAGATCCTCCAGGGTATCATAAAAAGAAAGTTATTATTACTTGTTGACAGTGATTGATGATTTCTCAAGGAAAGTTGGGGTATTCTTCTTGAAATAGAAGAATGATGTATTTGGAACCTTGAAGTAGTGGAAAACATTGGTAGAAAAGAAAACTGGAAAATAGGTAATACTTCGACACACAGATAATGGGTTGGAGTTTTGTTCAGATAAATTCAATAGTTTCAGGAGGGCTGAAGGTATCTTGAGACACTTGATAGTACCTAGAACGCCTCAATAGAATGGTGTGGTAGAATGGATGAGTAGAACTTTGATGGAAAATGTTCGTTGTATGCTTTCAAATTCTGTTTTGCCTAAGACTTTTTGAGCTGAATCTACAATTATAGCTTGTTTTTTTATTAGTCGCTCACCCCTACTTGTCATTGATAAAAAAGACACCAGAAAATGTATAGTCTGTTAAATCTTCATTTTATACTGATTTGAATACTTTTAGGTGTTCTGCTTATACTCATGTGGATAATGGGAAGTTGAAGTCTAAGTTTAGAAAGTGCATCTTTCTTGGGTATAAATTAGGTGTGGATGGGGTATAAATTGTGGTGTCTAGAGACAAGAAATGTGGTTATTAGTAGGGATGTAGTATTTGATGAACTTGCTATGGTTCGTGGTTCACCTCTTGAGGATTCTGATAAAACTGAGGAGTAGGATCATTCAATTTGGGTGGAGTTAGAAATTGGTTTAGACGAACAATCAGAGGTTGCAAAATAGTTTACTACATATCAGTTTAGTTCGGGGTTAACAGACAGTAATATCTTACCTACTTTGCCTACACAATAGCACCACAGTATTCAATAGGTAAGGATATACACCATAAATAGATTAAACTCCACAGAAGTATGAGGAAGCAAATTTGGTAGCTTATACATTGAGTGTGGCTAAAGACATTGATTCCACTGAGGAGCCTGCTTGTATTCATAGGCAGTCAGTTGCAGTGATTCTAGCAGATGGATGATTGCTATGCAAGAGTTGATGGAGTCATTGACCAAGAATAACACTTGGGACTTGGTGAAATTACTTAGAGGTAAAAATGTTGTTCGCTACAAGTGGGAGTTCAAAAGAAAGGAAGCCACATCAGGGATTGAAGATGTTAGATACAAAGCTTATCAATTAAGAGATGCTCCAAAGGGTGAGCGATAGAGAGCGGTGAGGATTGACACTGAGAGCAGGAGAGAGAGAGAGAGGAAGAGAGAGAGAGAGAAGGCTGGAGGCTAAAGATACTGCCTTGGGGAAGAAGAGCAAAAATACTCGGGACAGAGACCCGATATCAGTGAGCAAATTGCTCTTGGAATGGCCTCTACTGGAAGAAGATCAAAGCTTGTTCAATCAAGATGAAGGGATGGATTCTGGGTTTGCCACAGATGATGCTTACAAAATCTATGGAAGGGGCTCATTCAATACTAAATCCACTATGAACATTTTATACAAGCCGAAGAAAGCCATTGAAGACAAGATGCATCCAGGTGTAGACAAACAGCTTGAGAAATTAATGAAGTAGTGGTCACCTTAATTCCAACAAGGCATTTGTACGGGGTTTTTCTGAGAGGATACTTCCTAGAAACAAGCCAGTCAAGTTTGAGAAGGGGCAGCCGGAAGAGGCTGATTCATTCAGTTTGGACCAGTTCTCTATAGAAGTCAAGAAAGGTAAGAAAACAATGGACAAAGTTGACAGTGGATAGATCTAGTCGAAACAAATAGCGTTCGATAACTGCACTTTTTTAAGTTTACACTAACAGTAATCAAAATTTTACTTCTCTTGTAAATTTTCATCATAGTTTATGCATCGAACTTTTGTTTGTCATTGTGTAAAGTTTGAGATACATAGTTTATACTAATATATTTAGATATTTAGAGTTGTTCTACTAATTGCTTCAATATGCACTCAAATCTGCTTCGAATTTACTTTAACTTTAGAAATTTCTATGATTTTATGCATCGAATTTTGAGATTTTGTGAAGGACATTTAGAGAACTTTTACTAATTGTTTCTTGTAAGGCTTTTGGACTCCAAAACACCTAGAAACCGGGCCAATCAATACCACAATCAACAATACCAATCTCAAGCATAAATCCCCCAAACTCGGTTGCTCCAAGGTCAACCTACAAAGAACTCAGTGTGAAGAAGGTAGGCTCCCCACAAAGACTGAAGAAAATGGGAGAAAATGGATTACCAAAAAGCACAAAGCTAGAGCAAAGGAATCGGGTTTTCTCTCCTCCAACAAACGGCTTCCTCAATATTACACGGCTACCACACTTCTTCCACACACTACAGTAATGGGGCAAATGGTATATATAGCTAGGGATTTACTTAGGCTTATAGGTTAGAAAGAATAAGGCCCAATAGGTAGAACACCAGTGGGCTACAACCGAAAGGCCTTCTATGGTTATGGGTAGGGCCATGAGTAACACTAATTAAATTATGTTACTTCAAATGGCCCACGTAAGTTGTCGAAATGGTTTGTTCGATTGTGTCGACATTTCAATTCAATCATCGGCCGAGGCCTATGAAGTAATCCAAACTAAAAACAGTTTAACATAATCGCTCGAATTTATTGGGTATCAAAACCCAACAAATCTCCATCTTGATTCTCAATAAATCTGCAAGCACCAAAACACACAGTTTATTCTTTCACAATCAAGGTAACCAATAAAATTGGTATCACAGTTCTTACCTCGTGTTTTGAAACCAAAACACATAACATATCTGCTCTATAACCGGGGCTAAGATAAAAAACATGCAAGTAGAAGCAAATAATCACAGCAATCAATCAAGAGAAAATAAATATGCGATGGAGATATCATATAGGATAAAACATAGATCTTTTCAAAGTACGTTCACACAGAACAACAGATTAACACCTAGTCAATCAAAGCATACGGTCAACACATATACAACAAATGCATAAATGACCCCACGAAAAAATCTCACCACACTTATCCTATCCCATTACGTGTTGCTCGCACCTCGAGAACATATATCTCACCTCATCGCCTACCATGCTCACGAGATTAATCACTCAAAACACATGTCTAACTGGTAAGCCTCTATAGAACCTAAGTTTTCTGGATAATCCTCTTATCACCACATCACATCTCCCAACCTACGTGGATAATGGGTCTCCACCTAACAGAAGTGATAAAAGTGCCTCTCTCACACTCCACTTGATCAGGATCTCTTTACAGATAAATGATTCCAACATTTGATCACATCTCCACTCATGATCCAAATGTCACACTCCACATCCCCGGTACAAACCACCAAAGTACCCCTAGGCATCTATACTCCATCTTACCAACAAACATACACACACACACACACACACACACTACTAATGCATCCCAAACCCATTATGCATGCAAACAATTATACCAAGTAATAAGATCACTCCAATTCATACCAATGTACATATCAAACACGTTGAAATGCAACATATAATCACGCAACGAAATTGAGCAATCACCCACATGCAGAAATGATTACACACGGATGCAAATGGGTAACTAGGTTTACTCTCAATAAACCTCACTATGGTCATCACTCGACCCTAATGCCAAATTCGTCTCACCTCTCAACTTACCTTTCTGCTTATCCTTGTTCTTCTTAGGACATCCCCTAATAAAGTGTCAAGTTTTACCACCACTGTAACACCGTCTACCACTAGATTTGTCCCATATTTTGTTCTTCTTCTTATCACCCTCATCACTCGAGTCATTACTCGAATCACTACTGTCTTGAGCTCTACCCAAACTCATATGCTTAAACTTCATTCTACTCCTCATCATATGCAACTCACCATTTCTCTTATCTTCTTTTTCAGCATTAACCTTTATCTCCTTACTTCGAAGGGAATCGATGACAATCTCGGGGGTTAAGGTGTCCCTACCATACTTAATCTCATTCTTAACCTCTCTATACCAATCATGCATGGAATTAAGCAAAATAATAGCTCTATACGTTTCACGCACCTTTTCATCACAATTAACGATGTCTTGAACCAACTTGTTAAAGACATCCAGATTGTCATCAAGATCCTTTGAAGGATCCATTTTAAAGTTAAAATTTTTTTCAAACAAGTACAACTTATTCGGAGTAGATTTAAGTAAATATAAATTTTCCAACTTTTTTCGAAGTTCTTTGGTAGAATCAAGTTTTCTTACTTTTCTCAAAACAGTGTCAGACAAGTGTAAAATAATTTAAGTGTATACAAGTTCATCGTATTCTTCTTTTTGTGCTCCTGTAAAATTTTCAGGAAATTTGTCATCTATGGCCTTTGAAATTTTTTATTGAACCAAAATTCTCTTCATCTTTTGTTACCAAATTAAAAAATCCCATTTCTCATTGAAAATTCCAATTTCGAAATGTGAAAATATTTTGAAAAATAGAACAACAAAAAAAGCACAAGTGGGTCACACAGAGTAATCCTAAGGCAACAATATACAACGTTCTAGATTTTCAGGGTTTCGTAAGATTCATGATCTTACATCAAGAGAATGTTCAAACGGGTCAAGGCTAGGTGTTCTAATGGAATAGCTAATGCAACACTAAGGTATATCAACAAAAAATTCAAAATTACACGCAATTAAATACAGAAGCAAATATCAACTTGCAGTTAAAACCAACACTTCAAATAGAGCAATTAATTCCTAAATTTCTAGCACAAGCAATGGTTACCCCTTCACGGTAACCCCAATCCTAATGTCACCCTACACGATGACGTGCTAATGTGAAATTTAAACGGGGATAAGCCAATTTACCAGAGTGGACCTATCTGAGTTCGTAAATTACGAGAGATGCCAATTTATCACTTTAGGGCCACTAATATTCGTCCTAAAGTCTCCAGCAACTGCAGCAACCAACCGAATGCAAAAATAAATCTCGAATGCACTGGGGCAAAATCGTCCAGATTCCAGCATATCACCTGAAACGCTAAACTAACAGCACAAAATAGTTAGAAATGTCAAAATAAAGATTTTGTCCGAAGGAAGTTTCACCAGAGAAGCTGCCACGCGCCTTCTCACTTCTCTGCGCGTGGGCTTCACGAGCCGCCGCCATTTTCACACGCCGGCCACCCAGCACCTCCTCCACCTGCTGATCCTCCCTGTGGTATTGGATTTTTCAAATGGCCACTGGTTTGGCTGGAAAATGAGGTTGCAGATCCGATTTTCTTTGAAAAATTTTGGGCATTTTTTCTGCAGGTTTTTGCTGCTTTTTTGGTCGATTTATGGCTTTAAATTCACCATCAACCACGCTATGATACCAAATATAAGGATTTTGGACTCCAAAATACCTAGAAATCGGGCTCAATTCTTCCGATCAACACCACAATCAACGATACCATTCTCAAGCCTAAATCCCCCAGACCCGGTTGCTCCAAGGTCAGCCCAAGGGCTCGGTGTGAAGAAGGTAGGCCCTATATACTGCCACAAAGGCTGAAGAAAGGAGAGAAAAATGGATTACCAAAAGGTAAAAAGCCAAAGCAAAGGAATTGATTTTTCTCTTCTCCAACAAATGGCTTCCTCAATATTACAGGCTACCACACTTATTCCACACAATACAGTAATGGGGCAAAGGGTATATATAGCTAGGGATTTACTTGGGCTTATAGGCTAGAAAGAATAAGGCTCAATAGGTAGAATACAAGTGGGCTACAACCGAAAGGCCTTCCACGGTTATGGGTCGGGCGATGAGTAACACTAATTAAATTATGTTACTTCAAATAGCTCACGTAGGTTGTCAAAATGGTTTGTTCGATTGGGGTGTCGACATTTCACTTCAATAATCGGCTGATGCCTATGAAGTAATCCAAACTAAAAACGGTTTAACATCATCGCCCGGATTTATTGGGTATCAAAACCCAACACTTCTGTTGAGAAACAGGTTTGATATAAACTTTGGAGAGAAGAAAATAATTGTCTTCCTCTCCTTCACTTTCATCATTAACAGATAATCAAGAATACACTTATGGAAATAGAGTACAAATATGGAAACACCATAAAACCCAATTGCACTCTTTCCTAATCTGCGTATTCTAGTCTATTTATTTCCTTTACAGCTTCAATCTGCACTCATGAATATCTGCTTCAGATTTACATTAAAAAATTCTCCGATTCTGTGCTTCAGATTTCAAGTTCACCACAAAATCTTGAATTGGACATTGGAAGAGTAAAATTCCCATTAATTACGAATTTATTACATACTTTCATTTTTTTCCTATATAATAAGCTCCCTAATGCGCATCAAACATCCACTCTCTATTTTTATCTGTATTTCTGTGAAAATGGACCATTATCCTACACCAGCAAAAGTATTAGTCTTCCTCCTGATTGTCTTGTGCACATTTCCCGTGAGTTTTCAGGAGGAAAATGCTGAAAATGAAATCCTTATACTTGCTCAAAAAAGAGGGTATGATCTTACGAAACAGGAGCAGTTTCATAGGAAGACAACTTTAGGCGGTCGTTCGCTGAGATTGGTGCCCGGAGGATCGAATCAAATTTCGACCCATTGACTGAAAAAAAAACAGAGAGAGAGAGAGATCACGGAATGAANAGATTGGTGCCCGGAGGATCGAATCCTATACACAACCCTTGACTTCGCTTGGTGAGGGTCAGCGAGGATCAGATCCCATACACGATCCGACACCATCAAGTCCAGCTCGTTGATCTGCATTTTTTGAGTGCAAGGTTAAATTTAAAATCTATTTCATCATGCTCTACAAAAAAGAGGCAATAATATCATCATAATTTGTACTTCCTTGAACATCAAGGAAATAGATGTTATGGACTAAATAAAACTCCGCGTTTCATATTACTCTCCCTTTCTCTCTAACTTCGTTTCAGTTGCAAAAGCTTTACATCTAACCTTTACTTACAGTACATTCTATGATTCTAATTGCAACATGTCAAATTTCGACCCATTGACTAAAAAAAAAACAGAGAGAGAGAGAGAGATCATGGAATGAATGATTCAAATATCGAGGAGGAAAAAGGGATTTTGCATTTGAATACGTCTTTTTTGAGAATCATCACTAATGACTAACTGTACCAACTTTAAACTTGTGCACCTACTGAGTATTCACCTTATTTCTTGTTATCGTAAGGGGTTCTATGGAATCTATGGGTTCTTCAGCGCTGTTTCGAGGAATGGAGCACCGAGTCATTCTTTTGATTATCCTGAGTTTGATCTTTCTTTTTACATCGTTATCGGAAAAAAATGCTAGTTTGATTAGTCGCACATGGAAGACTCTATTCTGCTATTGTGAAAACCTAAATTCAAGATAGCTTCAGGATGCAAATTTATCATTCTATATGCGTGACTCATTAAATTCTAGTGTAGCCCCATTTTTACTATGGAAACTACACACTCTTTTCAAAGCCCCAGTGTACAATTCATAGAAACGCTTTTTTCTTCCATATTTTGGTCCTTAACTCCATCAATCAATCTGTTGCCGATGAATATCCTTAAAGTAAAATTATATAGTTAGGGTTTTAATATACTTTTTAATTAAATAAATTATTATTACACGACAAATATAAAACCTAATTTCTTTCTTCAATTTTCCTCCGCATCTCATTGCTCATAGCTTTTTCGGCGGCTTTTGCCTTCTACCAATGCGGTAAGATAATTTTCTTTTTTTCACGGTAAATGAATTTATACTCTATTTGACAACGATTTACAAATGAATTTCTTCAATTTATTTGTCAAGTTTGAAAATTAATAATCTGATTTTTTTTTTGTTAAATCGAACAGATTTATTATGAATTTAAAACAATCGAACAGTGTTGTGATGTTGTGGGCAACCAAAATATGTCGTGGGTGCCAAACCAAAATACTGTAAAGCTATCCCATTACTTGGAAATCTGATCTTGTATTCATTCTTGGTTGAATGTCATTTTATTACTCTAGTTTTTGAGATTAAACTCTAGATTTAAGTCCTAAATCCGCTTCGTCACCCATTTGTTATTAAACATTTTTATCCAAGAAATTATAAGGTTGTTGTCCATAAAACTTCTTAATTTCCACATAAGAAAGTGTTTTCAAAACAAACTTCCAAGATTAAAAAACGAGATTGCAAATACATTAAAAATTCATATTTCGAATAAAAATGGCAACGCAAACAAATTAGTGACAATTTCAAAGGATCCTTTCACACGTTAATTATTTGTGACAAACATTGAGTTTATTATGGCATGGTGTTCTTCACCGATCTTGTGTTTCCAATGGCTGTGAAATATTGAGGGGAAAAGTTGAGAAAATGACTATTAACATTGGTGATAAGTACACCACAATATTGTATTGAGTTCTTTATTTTATTTTATTTTGAATTTTTTGTTTTTATTGAATTAGGTGTATAATTGTAAATTTATTGTGGTATACGTATTAAAATTATATTTTAATTATGGTGTGATTATAATGTGTTGTAGTAATATAATTAACTCGG
This sequence comes from Fraxinus cuspidata, assembly GCA_903798385.1. NCBI lineage: Eukaryota > Viridiplantae > Streptophyta > Magnoliopsida > Lamiales > Oleaceae > Fraxinus > Fraxinus cuspidata. The sequence goes on from CAIGRP010111816.1 coordinate 13,159, forward strand.
ACCGTAATTCAAATAACATATCATGGCATTTGTATTACATCATATAACACTTCACATAACAATTTTTAACTATTCTTTTATTATCTAAAAATCCAATTACTATTTTATTTCATCTAGAAGAATATTTTTTTCCTTTTTAATTTATTTATTCATGCATAATTTAACATTTAGTTGAGTCTTCTCACTTCATCATCCACATATTTTTTTTTTCTCATTTTTTAATGATACCCAAAATTGTATATCTTATTAGTTATAATAATAGATTCTTCTCTTTTATGAAACTTTTTCATCGAAAAAATATTCACGAGCAATAGATACCAATGAAATCGTGCATTCATTCTTAACAATATTTTAAGTTTCAAAATCACCCCAACTCAAAATGAATAAGAAATTAACTTTAGCCGCAAAAATAAAATCTGATATCAAAAATTATTTTAAATGAATGTTTTATTATTTTATTCATTTTGTTAAGTAAAATATACAAATTTATATTTTTATTCGTTTTTACAATGTTAGAAGAACCAAGTGAAGTATTTCCCTAGTTTTTTTTTCATACTATTTTATCTTTTATTTTTCGATGTTGAAGTCCAGGAAATGAATATTATAATTTTTGTAACAGTTATACAAAAAACTGTTGGGATATGTGCCCATTGATAAATTAGTTATAAACATTTCAATATCTTTTGCATGCATGATTCCATGTTTTGTAAATATCAAGAAGAAAAAAGCATTTCTACGAAACGTATACTGTGGCTTTGAAAGAGTATGTAGCTTCGACAGTAAGAATGGGGCTCCACGAGAATTTAACGATGTTAGAGAGTCACACATGTAGAATGATATATTTGCATTCTGAAGCTATCTTGAATTTAGGTTTTCACAATAGAAGAATTGAGTCTCCTATGTACGACTAATCAAACTAGCATTTTTCCTGATAACAATGTAAAAAAAAAAAGATCAAACTCAGGATAATCAAAAGAATGACTCGGTGCTCCATGCCTCAAAACAGCGCTGAAGAACCCATAAATTCAATAGAACCCCTTAGGATAACAAGAAATAAAGTGAGTAGGTGAACAAGTTTAAAGTTGGTACAGTTAGTCCTTAGTGATGATTCTCAAAAAAAGACGTATTCAAATGCAAAATCCCTTTTTCCTCCTCAATATTTGAATCATTCATTCCGTGATCTCTCTCTCTCTCTGTTTTTTTTTCAGTCAATGGGTCGAAATTTGATTCGATCCTCCGGGCACCAATCTCAGCGAACGACCGCCTAAAGTTGTCTTCCTATGAAACTGCTCCTGTTTCGTAAGATCATACCCTCTTTTTTGAGCAAGTATAAGGATTTCATTTTCAGCATTTTCCTCCTGAAAACTCACGGGAAATGTGCACAAGACAATCAGGAGGAAGACTAATACTTTTGCTGGTGTAGGATAATGGTCCATTTTCACAGAAATACAGATAAAAATAGAGAGCGAATGTTTGATGCGCATTAGGGAGCTTGTTATATAGGAAAAAAATGTATGTAATAAATTCGTAATTAATGGGAATTTTACTCTTCCAATGTCCAATTCAAGATTTTGTGGTGAACTTGAAATCTGATACACAGAATCTGAGAATTTTTTAAAGTAAATCTGAAGCAGATATTCATGAGTGCAGATTGAAGCTTTAAAGGAAATAAATAGACTAGAATACGCAGATTAGGCAAGAGTGCAATTGGGTTTATGGTGTTTCCATATTTGTACACTATTTCCATACGTGTATTCTTGATTATCTGTATATAATGAAAGTGAGGGAGAGGAAGACAATTATTTTCTTCTCTATCAAACCTGTTTCTCAACAGATGTCCTTCACAAAATCTGATGCACAGAATCATAGAAATTTCTAACCTGTTTCTCGGGTCTTGAGGTATTTGAGATATACTCTAGACTCAGGAATACATTATACTAAATATCCTGCTATACTTGAGAGATATTGTGATGCTAATTGGATTTCCGGTATCAATGAAAGTAAATCTACAAGTGG